>CAXKVW010001644.1:0-25203 GCA_964058825.1 Carex arenaria
TCGCGTGCCATGCAATAAGAGTGCTGTACAACAAAGAATCAACATGCATAAGACGGCAAGTCCGAGTCCTATGAGTTTAGATTCTAACCATCTGATTAAAATTCAAGTCAATCCAGATTGAAATAAAATGTGCGTGCTCCTTTAATATTTGTGCCAGAGCAGATGAAAGGTTCCGGATCTAAACTGGAAATTTCTGTTACCTCAGGTAATATGAATTCCAAGACGGCTGGAAGAAATCCAATAGTGCTCGTCTTTTGTCCCGTCCATACGCGGGAGCGCATCCTCTGCGGAGCTGTGCGGTTCTTTTAATATGGACAGTTCGTTTTGATCGGACGGTTCAGATTTAATCTCCAGCGGATGAGTGCTCGGGATGATGGAGGGGGCAATATTAATTTTGTTTTGAGATTCGTGCTATAATCTTATTTGATCCGTCCGATCAAAATGAACGGCCCAGATTAAAAGAACCGCACAGCTCCGCAGGTAAAAACTCCGCAGAGGATGCGATTCCGTACATACGCTAGAATCTAGATATGTACATAATTTATAGATTGAATAGGACGAATCTTGAAAAAAAAAACAAAACATGAGAATATCATATGCGCAGAAATCTCTTTGTGCGGAACTAGATCTCAACAAGGAAGAGATCCATTGTTCTCCAGATTTTTGTGTTAATTTACTTGTACAACCCTATTAAATTACCTAAAATTATCTAATACTCTATATAAGTGAAAAATATATTTTGCTAAAATTAGTTGCATATTCACGAGAACCTTTTCAATTAAAATGTTTCAATTAAAATTATAATATTGAAATATTCTCTGTAACTACTATACTATTTGTTTTATTTAAGTTTTACTTGTCCAATTTGACAAGAATATTAACTGGGTGCTGTTATTTATTGGAACGAGCACTCATTGTTGTACTATTATCATGTGGGCTAACATAACTTGCTTTTGTTAGGTAAATCTTGTGTGAATATTAATAGTGAATTAGGTGGTTATTTTCCATATAAGAGGGGATCTTTTGTCTCCATTCTTATTCAATTTGGTTGTTGATGTACTTAACAAAATTTTGAAAAAAGCTCAGAGTGCTGGTCTTATACAAGGTTTAGATAATTTTCCTAATTTGGGGGAGGTTTTAAATCTTCAATTTGCTCAATTTGCTAATGATACTTTATTATTTTTACAAGCTGATAGAAAAATGATTAACTCTTTGAAGTGGATCTTAATTTGTTTTGAAAATTTATCGGAGTTGAAAGTAAATTTTGATAAAAGTGAAATGTTTGCTTAAAATTTATTCGAGCAGGAGGTCAACTGTTAGCTAATTAATTAGGTTGTAAGTTGGTTGGTTTGCCGATAACTTATGTAGGTGTTCCATTACATGAGAAGAAATTGCTTATGTCTTGTTGGAATGACTTAATAGAGAAAATTGAAAAACGATTACAATTTTGGAAAGGTAAACTTCTGTCTTGGGGGGGGGAGGGTGGGGTGGGGTGTTGCGTTACTAAACTCTGTAGTTCCAACAATTCATTTATATTGGTTGTCTTTATATCATATGCCTGTGGGTATAAGGTATAAAATTGATCAGCATAGACGGCGATTCCTTTGGTATGGTGGTAGTTTAGTGAGAAAAAGGTACTCACTGATTAGTTAGAGTAGGGTCTGTCGTATTAAATCATTAGGGGGTTTGAGTTTGCTTAATCTGAAAATTATGAATGATGCCTTGTTAGCTAAATGGCTTTTCAGATTTTTGGATGATAGAGTGGTAGGTACCTGAAAAAAATGTTCTTATTCAAAAATATAGTGTAACAGGTCAATATGGAGTGTTTTCCCCGTTTTGGAAGGATATTATGAAAAATAATGATATAGTGGAGGTTAGTACATATTGGCAAATAGGGAATGAGCACTTTATACATTTTTGGTTAGATCGATGGATAGGTAATAGTGCTTTGGCTTTTGCTTATCCAAAATTGTTTGATATTGCCTATGATAAGCAGATTTTGGTTTCTCAAGTCGATAAGGATTACAAATTGCATTTTGTAGACTACTAGTTAGTGATTACCATACAGAATGGTGTGCCTTACTAGCCCAATTTCAGAATTTTCATTTAGATACAAGTAATGATCATATTGTTTGGAGATGGTTTAGTACAAGTAGGTTCAGTGTACACTAATCTTTTGAAAGGGGGTTGGCAAGGAGATCATTCCTGTGTTTTTTTTGCAGGTGTATATCTAAATTCGTCTTTCTTTTGGTGTTGATCAGCTCCTCTCTAGCTGTCAGCATCTCGGACTCGAGATAAGAGTAGGTCCAATGGACATCAGACCTACTTTTAGGTTCAATTAGCTCTAACACCGTACGATTACTACTAAGATGAAATTGAAATAGACATGCACATATTTTAATGTTCTTCGCACGGATCTTGATATAATTGAATGGTCATTTCACCATCGAAACAAAGGGCATCGGACCTACTCTGAATTCCTCGGACTCGGGCACAAATCTAAAACGTAAGAATAAACTAGTTACTGGAAATATCCAGTTCCTCTAAATGGAGAGAAATATACCTGAACTCAACTTAAAGATGAGCTGATAACCGCCACTAGCGAAGCTCAGATACAAAGCAAAAAAATAAAATAATGGCACTTAAATTTCAATTCCATCTCTCTTCTTCGCCCGCTTCTCCCTCTCTCCCTTCTCTCCAAAAACCATTAGTTCGTCTCCCGAAAACCCTAACCCTAGTAACACCTCGTAAACCATGCAAAACTCTTCGACTTGCTGCAGTGACACCAGGAGTGGACCCCACTAATTCTCAACCTCTGATTAAAGATGAAGAATCGGTTAGCCATGATTTCTCGTTCATTAAATTTAGTTTAGTTCCTTTTAGAACAATCAACATCTGGTATAGGTATCAGTACGAATTTTTATTTCATTTATTGTTAGTTTTTTTTTCTTTTTCTTTTTGAAGCCTCATTTATTGTTAGGTTTATCTAATTATCCCGGTACCAGTTAGTGCTTAATTGAAGTGTACAGAATTGTAAATCCTTCAGTTAACATATGAAATGGAATAATCCGGAAATAAAATGTACTTTTAGTGCAACTGTATCAGTAATTTACCAACAGTGTACCATTAGTTTTCAAGTTGATATGTAGATTAATGGCAATTTAATTATTCAAATTTGCATATGCTTTCCACTTTCAAATTTCAGTTAACCATTTACTGATTACCCTTATATAATAAATATTTGCACGATCCTTATAAATCATTTGATTTTTTTTTATTTTTTTTTATGAAATTGGGGTATAAGTGATAACCTACCGGTTTCTCATTGAAACCATAAGAATGTCTAGATGGTACCAAACGACTTGGACCAATTACAACTTACAAGCTTGTCTTTCAATTATTATTTTGTTGAAATATTTGAGGTTAAATGTTTAATTTTTTTTCTTCAATTTGTCCCTATGATAGCAGGATGTGAAGGAGAGTGTGGCAGTACTAAAGGAGGCGGCTAAGACACGGCGGGTCCAGTCTTCTGACATACTAGCCGCACTCTCAAAAATAAAAAAGTCAAAGGTGGACCCCACTCCATTTTTTGAGACGCTCGGCGGAAAAGAATCACCAGGGAGGACCTGGATGCTTATTTTCACTGCTCAAGTAATTTATCACTTTCTATTTTTTTTTATAAATTATCTATTTTTAATAATACTGTACACTTTTTTTTTGTTATGGGCTAATTGATGGCGATTTGCCGCATATATATATAGGGGCGACTGGAGAAAGGGCGATATTTTCCCCTGACAGCTATTCAAAGATTTGATGCTGCGGTAAATTTATTATTTTATTATTGCAACCATAAAATGAAACTGATTAGTAGATTTTAAATTTGGTAACTTTGGCACTGATCTGATCAGTTTAGTCTTATTAATTGTTGTTTAGTAAATAAATCAAAGCAAAAATGTAAACTGTACAACTCAAACTCATTTTTATATAAAAATAGTACTTGATATTGGATGCTGATTCACTCAAAAGTAAAAATGTAAATACACTGGTACTGGCAAGACTGTTGTAGTCTATCTTCTCTACATTAATTTTAGTTATTTTTCTTTACATAAGTTAAATTAATGTTCCTCTTATGTTTCACTAAAACAAATGTATATGATAGGAATTAGATTTATCTAATTTTGATGTTTACATGAATTGGTCAGGGAAAGAGAATTGAAAACGGTGTATATCTCGGCCCTGTTGGCAACCTAACCTTTGAAGGGAGGTTATCATGGAAAAACAAGATACTTGCATTTATTTTTGAATGTGTTAGAATAAAAGTGGGCCCCTTTGGACCTCTACAGATTGATTTCAGAAATCAAGATCAGAGAGAACCTGGTACAAAAGACCCCTTTTTTGTTTGGTTTTATGTAGACGAAGAGATAGCCGTCGCACAAGGGAAAGGTGGTGGCGTGGCCTTCTGGTGTAGGTGTCGTCAAGTCACCTAAAATTTTCTTATTATAAAAAGAAAGTTAAATTGATATGTTTGATGAAACATAAATTGAATTGATATGAGGTAGGGATGTCATAAATGTGTTCTGTTTGTTGTATATGTCACAATTGATAAATTGATCCCCATCAACCATCTTGTATATATATTTTTCATTATCATGTGATAAGTTTTCCCTCTATTACAAATTGGTCCTTGTAATGAATTTAAGAAAAATAAATACTTTATCAGTAGTTATTAATTACCCTTCGCATAAATAATACTTCCTTAATAGTTGTGGATGGTTCAATTTGAATATTATAAAGATTATGACATAATTGTTAAGAAATAAATGATCGATGGATACAACACTTTTGTGGTAGAGTGAAAAGAAATGATCATAACAAGCAAATCTTACTATTATAAACTCGTAATATTCTCTTACATTAGAACACAATACATCTTCTCTTATATCCCTAAACATCAGATTTTTTTTCTTCTAGAAATCCGTAAAAATGTTATAACTAAACAGAATTGTAAACATCCAATAATAAATTCTGATGATCCTTCACTAAAGCTACAATAACTTTTCTATAGGGAAGTCCAACTGACTTGAAAATCTTCACTATTTAATTAAAACCAGATTTAATGAAATTTAAATCCATAGGTTAGACACTCGGATTGACAAACGTTTGCCCTTTTAGAATTTATCTATAATCAGCATAGAGTTTCTTTATATTTCTCAACAAATTTAATTTGATTATAGACAATTAAGTTTATAATTCAGCAATAATAACATATGATTTAATTAATCCCGGGACTCAGTCTAAAGTCGCTTGTAAGAATGAGATAAATGCTTATATTTTTGTAATACCTGGTCTTTGGTGTACAACATTTAAGAAAGAGATAAATATTTTATATAAAATTTTGATCATGAGATGTGGTCAAATCCTAAAAATTCAAGTCATGATCCCTGTTCCTCCTCACATTTGAAAAGAAAGCTTCAAAAAGAGCTCTCAAAAGTTTCTCTTTATTTTTACTCCTCTTATTGAAATTTCATCGATGTTTGTTCTAATTTGTTATTTTTTATTGACAATGGCACGAAAGGATCTGGCCATCGGGATTTATCTCGGTACCTCTTATTCTTGTGTTGGTGTGTGGCAACATGATCGGGTTGAAATCATCGCGAATGATCAAGGGAACCATATGACTCCATCATATGTGGCCTTTACAGACGCAGAGAGGCTTATTGGAGATGCAGCCAAGAACCCTACCATCACTGTTTTCGGTAAGTTCAATTTTCAAAGTTATGTTTCTCTTCTACTTCTTTGCATAGAATTGTGCATGTATGTTGTTGTTTACTAATTTTGATATGCAGATGCGTTCTTTGCTGATAATTTCTTCAAAAAAGTTCTGGCATAACAAAATAAATTGGTATTAATTAGTATTTTCAACTTGGATATATTGTTTTTGAACTCTTGTTGTCCTTTTCTATGAACAGAGTTTATCTTATGCACTAATCCATGAAACGTTGCTTTCAGTTTAAATGAAACCTTATTTATTTTATTTACTATTACTATTACTATTACTATTAATATTACTATTATTTAATTGTTATGAAGCGGTGTGGATGTGGTACTTGTTTTATAGTTGGTAATTTGTTATTTGTTGTTATAACCAGCTCTCACTCGTACCTTCCACTTCGCGAATCCCATAATTTCTCCAGCCTCGATCTTTTAATACAAAATAAGCTTCTACCAAAAAAGTCCGATTTTCCGATCCAATTCGGCCGATTATGACCGATTCACCCGATTCGGATCCTCCGGTCAAGAAACTGATTCCAATTCCGATTCCGATTTTTCTTTCTATGATTTGTTCCTCCCATTAAAGTCTTTATGCCAAGACAATGTATCACAGAACACTTCTTTATCCAGTCCCCATATCTCAATTTGGATGTATCAGCGCGGTGCACTTGACGGAACTTTGGATGAGGATGGGACGGCCTCAAGCGGTTCTAGTGGGGCTGCTCCCAAGATTGAGAAAGTTAATTAAGCTATACATGTGTGGGCATCTTTTTATTGGTTTTACATCGACGAGGCTTTGGGGTTGATCGTTTTCAGATACTTCTTTATCGTGTGAAGGCATATTGTTTGATTTGGATTGGATTGTAGCTGTCCGGCATCATGGTTTGATATGGATTTGATTTGGTTGGGGTCAAATATTGTACGTGTATTTAGTTTTGATATGTTTTGAACATATATATATATTTGGTTTTGACATAATTTATGAAAGGAAATTAACATCTAGCAAGAAAAATTGAAAATCACCATTCCACTGGACATACGTGTACCTTAGTAACTTCAGCAATGAAAATAATCAATATGCAATCTGACATTCAATTGATAATGCATGATAGCCTTCAAATTTAGAAAATGTCAAACTTATTCCATGAAATTAAGGAAAAACTAGTATTTTTTAAGAAAAAATAAGGCTCGAAAAACTAGTTTATTCACTTGAATTGAACTGATCAGGAGATGTTAACTGACCCTTGCTTATATTTCAGTTTAAAACCAAAACCTCCTGATCGGTTCAACTCAAGAAACCAAATTAATTGTTCATAGCCTGTCATCTATCGATCCTTCATCATCATTGTCATCACTCCTGCACTCAGGGGCGGACCCATGTGGTTCTAGGCCCCCTGGATTTTGAGTTTGGTGGAGATCTATTGGTTCCGGTCGATTTTGCTCCTCTCTGAAATTTTTTCTCTCATCTGGATGTTTGATTTGTAATTCGTGTTAAATTTAGGGCTAAAATTATATAAATTTCTTAAATTATGATTGGTAATTAGAATTATAAGTTAAGGCATCAAAATTACAAGTCAGAGCATTAGAAAGTACAAGTCAAAGCATTGTTTTTTTTTTTTTATTGAGTACTCAATTAGTTAATGGGTCCAGAACCCGATTAGCTGTTTAAATCAAATTTGATATTTTTTTTTGCCTCCCGAAGAAAATCTTGGATCCGCCCCTGCCTGCACCACATGGGTATCATTTCGATATCCCCCATCGCAATTCATCTGCCTTATCACTAGCATCATCAGCACCTAGCTACTTGCTAAGTCAGTTTCATGTTTTGGAAACTCGACAGATACCGAGTCAACTCGGTATCGAACGTGACAGGTCCGAGTTTCACCCGAGTCTCGCACTCATGTGAATTTTATAGTAAAACTTATGTTGAACACTGTTTGACTCGACCGAGCCAACCGATTTTCAACCCAATCAATTAACAAGTAAAACCTTGTTATTTCTCTCTCTTTTTTTTATGCCAAAAATATTTCTTTTTTTAATCAACTACATAAAACATTGTGCTTCTTGGATCTCCCAGATAATATTTGTTTTCAAGCTTAGAGTTAACATTAAATTTATTATCTTTTTAGCCTTCATAAAACTCTGTGCTTGTTGAATCTAGAATTTTTTTTTTTCCAGTTTAGAGTTGACATTGATTATTTTAGAAGGAACCAAATCTCCAAATTTTTTTTATAAACCATAATTGAAAATAGGGGGAATTTCATATATATTCCTCAAAAGTTTCAATATTACGTATTTATCCCTCCAAAATCAATAATTACATATTTTTCCTTAAAAATTGTAGAAACTCACATATTTGTCCAATCTAACTCTATTATATATCAAATATCTCCAAAAATAATTAAATTATATTTTTTTAAATATTAAAATTTATTTTACAATATTAATTAAATTGTAATTACTACTATACCCTTCATTCCTCTCTCTCCCTTTAATATGTTGAGTCATGTGGATAATCTCATGTTTATTTTTGTTTCGATTATGGTTGCTTGCATTTGTATGTTTAAAATCTTATCTGCAATAGTTTGTTTTTTGGAACTTACTGTACAGACTTTTAAAAACTTGTTGGTACAATATAATATTGCAATGATTCTTTTGAAAATTAACAAGGTTTTTTGTTTTTGTCTAATGTTGATTATGATTATGCTCAATGTGATATCCATGTTAAAATATGATTGGAGACCAAATTTTATATTTTTTGAATTTTTTTTACTATTTTTAAAGATAGGTACAAAATCATTGTTCTTAGATGGTCCACAATTTTCGGAAAAACAACGATTTTGTATCTATCTTAAAAAATAGTAAAAAAAAAAAATAATAAAAACTTGATCTTAAGCACATTTTAATGTAGATATCATGTTGAGCGGTTAGCAATTATGATATTTTATTTAGACTTTGAAGTTGAAAAGATAAAAATGTTGGATACAATTGGGACATGAAGCAATGGGTATTTGAGCCCTCCTTATATATATATACCGCGCAAGTTAAAGATTAGAAAATGTAACGTAACAATACACTAACCTCTTTAAGTCAAATTAAAGCTAGCTAATTGTAGCATTTAGTAATTTAATTGTACGTAAGTGCATGCACTAATACACTATTTCCTGGAAGTCCTCCTATCTTATTATAATATTTACGTGTAATGAAATTTATATCGATATTATTATATATTTTACTCTATATATATATATGTCTTTCACTGTACCAGTTTTACAAATCCTTTCAAAAGAAACCAGAAAAGAAAAGAAACTTGCAGATATAGATAAATGTCTATTGTTTTCTTGCTATTGTTCCTGCTCTCTTGCAGCTCCACTGTGTCATCTACTAAAGAAGATGAAATCATGCTTCTCAAAATGAAGAAGCAACTAGGCAATCCTGACATTCTCCGTAAATGGGTAAAAGGATTCGAGTA
Source organism: Carex arenaria (assembly GCA_964058825.1). Lineage (NCBI taxonomy): Eukaryota > Viridiplantae > Streptophyta > Magnoliopsida > Poales > Cyperaceae > Carex > Carex arenaria. The sequence continues at coordinate 9,245 of CAXKVW010001644.1, forward strand.
CTGCGGGATCGGATTCAATAAACCACCAAACTCCTTGGTATACATATCATGTACCAGCACCGGTCGTGTAAACAATCTCAGAATAAAAAACGTAGATTTCTCAGCAACCTTTCCATACGCCATTTGCAGCTTAACCGAACTATATTCCCTTGAGATCTATAATTGGCCCGAGCTTCATGGTCCTATTCCTCCCTGCATTCGTAAACTTGTCAATCTTAGATCCCTTGTTATAACAAACACATATCTCTCTGATTCTTTGCCTAGTTTTTCCAAGAATACCAATATATTTGGCATTACTCTATCAAGCAATCGCCTGTCTGGTACAATTCCACCATCTCTCTCTAAATTATTGAATTTAAGTTTGTTGGATCTTTCTTCAAATTTCATAACAGGTACCATACCACCTAAGATTGTCCGTGGTCACTCTCCAACGCTTTTTCTTTCCAACAATCACCTCACTGGTGAAATACCAAAATCTTATAAATCAATAGATTTCAAGATGATCAATTTAGGGGATAACCAACTCAGTGGGGATGCATCTTTCTTATTTGGTAAACAAAAGACAACCGTTAACATTGTTTTGGCTAACAATGAATTTGAATTTAATTTGAGTGTTATAAAATTCTCGGATAAACTATATAAGTTGGACCTAAGCCACAATAAAATCTACGGTAATGTACCAGATTCATTTGTTAGTGCTACCGGGTTGCAGGATCCCAATTTGTCATTCAATAGACTATGTGGAGAGCTACCTAAGGGGGGTAACATGTGGCGATTCAATGCCGCGGATTTTGCGGACAATACATGTCTTTGTGGGTATCCATTGCCGCCATGCTTCAATTTGGCACCTACTACATCTGCACCAGCTCCTGCACCTATATCCACCACACAGTTTTATTTGGCACCAGCACCTTCGCCTGTATCCACCACACTATTTGATTCGGCACCTGCACCTTCACCTGCACCTATATCCACCACACTACTTGAATCGGCACCTCCACCTGATTCAAGAGATGACGGAAACATTCTTCTCAAAATGAAGGAGCAACTAGGCAACCATGACATTTTTCGTAACTGGGTGAAAGGTTTCGACTACTGTGGGATTGGATTCACCAATGTGCCAGATTCTCTTGTGGTTGTATTTTGTACCGACACTGGTCGTGTATTTAGACTCATAATCAGAAACTTAGATGTCTATGCACCCTTTCCAAATGCCATTTGCGAATTTACCAAAGTAGAGACCATTGAGATATATCATTTCCCAGGGCTTCACGGTCCAATTCCTTCCTGCATTAGTGAACTTGTGAATCTTAGATCCCTCATTATAACACAGACGTCTCTCTCAGGTTCTGTGCCTAATTTTTCAAATAATACCAATCTCCTTGACATTACTCTGTCAAACAACCAGCTATCTGGTTCAATTCCAACATCACTCTCTACCTTATCAAACTTAAATTTCTTGGATCTTGGCTCTAACTTCCTCACAGGCACCATACCACCTGGACTCTTCCCTAGTGACTCTCCAGTGCTTTATCTTTCCAATAATAACTTAAGTGGTGAAATACCAAAATCTTATGGATTAGTAAATTTCTTTATGATTCATGTAGGAAACAATGAACTCAGTGGTGATGCTTCTTTTTTATTCGGTAAACAAAAGATGGCCATTAACATGGATTTGGCTAACAATAACTTTGAGTTTGATCTGAATTCTCTAGAATTATCGGATAGACTAAATAAGTTGGACCTAAGCCACAATAAAATCTATGGCAATGTGCCAGATTCATTTGCCAGTGCTACCAGTTTGTCTTATCTCAACTTGTCATTCAATAGACTCTGTGGAGAGCTACCCAAGGGGGGTAACATGTGGATATTCAATGCTGTAGATTTTGCGAACAATACATGTCTTTGTGGAAACCCACTGCCACCATGCTTCAATTCAGCACCTGCACCAGCACCTGAATATACCACACCTTAAGTACCTCTTTGATGTATGCTTGATCCAACAAGTTAGATATTCTCATCTGATGTTGTTTGATGTATCCAATAATTTTGTGACTTGAGTGTTTTAGTAAGTGTAATATGCATTCCGTGATAATAATAATTGTGCATTTCTTGCTGAATTTGTGACATGTGCCAAATAGTAATGGTTTTTTTTTTCCAGCCTTTTAAGCATACATGAAAAAAAAAATACAATAAAAGAAGACAAAAATAAATAGAGGAAGCTGACATTGACTTGGTAAGTTGATCTCTTTTTGTTAATTATAATTGATACATGGCTTGAATAATACCCATTGACCAACAGTTAATATATATCTTGGAATCTGGACTGTCCATTAACATAAATTTCAAATTTTGATATTATTGAATATATATGAAGTTAATTGATTAATTTATTACATGAATTTTAATGTACGTACAATTTACAACCAACATATAGATCACTATGAATCTATGCTAGCTAAAGAGCCGTTACAATTTGGTGAGGGTGTATACCATTAGGTTTGTTACCAGATATGTTAAGCATAGGAATGAGATAACAGCGGAAGGTGTGGAGAGAAAGAGGGTTTAATTTGGTGAGGGTGTATACCATTAATTAGTGTAGTACCCAAGTTTGGTAACTGCAAAACATCATCCTTTTAAAAAATTAAAAGCATATCCCACTAAGCAGGTTAGTACAAAAAACCAACATCTCATGCATTTTGATCAGCATTATCGATAAGTAGACTGAAGAATCCAAATCAGGTGAATTGATAAAAAAATTGGTTGAATCGGATCAGTCAGATTTTTTTTTTTTGTCAAAATTTTGATTTGTATTAAAAAAAGTAGGAAAAATTGGTAAAGCAAATAATTTGTCAACAAATTATGTTTAGACAAAAATATTATACACAAATAATCCATTAATATAATATGTAGTACAAGCATTAGAACTGGTACATACTTTTTTACTGCCAGAAAATAAAGCTTGATTTGTACAAAAAAAAATAGAAAAAAAATTAATTTGTGAATTGATAAAAAAATAATAGCGTTTAGTGCAAGTATTTCAAATGCAATGCATGCTTAAATCAAACACTAACTCATGTGCTTGGTATGATATTCAAGTTCATCATGTATTCTGGCATCTTGAACGGCCAGCTGTTAGTTATTGCCAACGAAAGGTTGATGAAACTGCAATTAATCTGTGCCAAGAAATACGTTGATGATATGTACATGCATGGTTAATTATTTTTTGTTGTTGTAATGTTGGGGAAACGAAAATAAAATATAATTAATAACTGCATTGCATCTGGTTCAACAGATGTATAATTCAAAACAAAAGTTATGACCGTCAATCAAAAGCTATTGAAAAACAATTTGCCATTAATTATATTTAATAACTAAATATCAAAGAACTCATGAATATTATTATTTTTTTTAAAGAAAAGATTAGTTTGTTTTGAAGAAAATGAGACAGGATTCAGGCCCTGTCATCATTGAATTAATAATAATAATAATAATAATAATAATAATAATAATAATAATAATAATAATAATAATAATAATAATAATAATAATGATGATGATGATGATAATGATGATGATGATGAGATGATGATGATGATGATGATGATGATAATTGAAACAAAAACAGATTTCTTTTGAAAAAAAATCGCACAGATTCGAAAGCAACAATGAATGAAATAAATAAAAAATAATTTGTCTGTTCATATACCGGGTTGCATAAAAGCTCCATACGTTTTAATTTTTCGGGAGCAAAGGATGACATTGTTTAGGCTTTTGTAGAATTATAAATGCATATATATATAGATGGCACAAACCTCTGATAAATGAATATATATAGATGGCACAAACCTCTTCAGAAAAAAGTTCAATTGAAGAAAAAATATGTTTAATTTTAATATAATGTAAATGAAATTAGTTTATTGTTTCAGAAAAGAAGTTGTACATATTATGGTATTGATGGTTTAAGATTGGTATTTCGTTCTTCTAATGATCTCCTAAAAGCGGTTAAGATAGCATGTGTGGACAGATAGTGATAGAAATAATAAAATCGTAACATGTTTTGTACTTAGAACCCAAACAATTTAGAAACTATAAATTCAAATAAATAGCAAACGTAATTTAAATCTTATAGTTCTGGAGTGACGACATCGTTAAGCAGAACTGTAAATATTGATCATCAATGGTTTCCTCAGACGTGATGATGGAGACTTTAGATTTTTTTTTTCTTTAACTTCTTTATTTACTTTTTATATATGGACAAAGTTTTCAGGATGGAGTGCGTCCAAATATAATAGAATAAATATTTAATAACTCTGAAGTAATTCTTGGGACCAAAATATTTTATAAAATAGCAATCTGAAGTTTTTCATCAAAAATTACTCATGTCTTTTTTATTAATTCTATAAATAAAATTAATGCACAATAATAACATAATAACATAGGCTACATAATTAAATAAAAACTAACAGATAGTACTAGATTTGGCCGAGTACCAGTAGGTATGCATGCATGCACCATCTAATAAGCTGGTTCATTAATTGGTATCCTCAAGACTGGTATAGTACTGTTCTAGCTTCAATGAGTAGAGTTGGAGTTGGAAAAGAAAAGGAAAAATAATAGATTTAAAGTAAGTAGTGGATGGATAATGGCTGTGTTAATTAAGCTTTCATCCTTACTCATCCAATCTATCAACAATAGGGCTGTTAAAAAAGCTCGTAGCTCGTGGCTCGCTCGTGACTCACATCTGGTTCGATCGGTAACAGCACGTTCGATAGTGGACCGAGTTGTTAACGAGCTGGCTCGCCAACAGCTCGGGCCAAAATTAATGAGCTGAGCTAAGGTCTAGCTCACTCGCCACCTTGCGAGCTAGATTGGCTAGGTATCAATTTGTGAATTTGTATGAATTTGTATGTATTTTATACTGTCAAGCTTGGTCCAGCTCGGTTCAGCTCGGTCTAGCTCGGTCCATAAAGGTTTGTAAAATTTATTTTTTTCTTAAAACAAGGTCCAACCAAACCCAGTGAGCTAGCTCGTGGCTCGTCACGAGGTTGAGCTGAGATTTTAGCTTGCGAGCTGTTAACGAGCTGGTTCGCTAATAGCTCGGTCCAGAATTAACGAGTTGAGCTAAGGCCCAGCTCGGCCCGAGCCAGCTCATTTACAACCCTAATCAACAATTCCGGCCACTTACGCTTGCTTTAAAGATAGATAATTATTATAAAAAAATAAATAAAGACATCTACTTTGAGTGCAAATACGGTCGCTGTTGAAGAAAATGATATTTCTGCGTTGGTCAAAGTCCACGAAGGTTATCTTCACTAACCTAGGGTTTGCATTCTTTTTCTCTTCCTTAAAAATGTAACCAACTGTTATCTATAGACAAAATATTAAATATATAAAATATTTCACAAATTTTGTGAATAATATGGATAATGTTTTGCAGCAATTTATTTTGGCCTTGAAGTCTAAAAATATAATTTTATGTCTAATTAGTCAATTACTTCTATTCATATTTCATCTTAATTTATTAAGATTTACAATTTCTTGGAACATATTGACTAATAATACAACAATATTTAGTAATTAATTTTGTGAACCAACCCTTCGGTCTAGTTAGGGGCGGACCCATGTTAATTTGGGGGGGGGGGGGGGGGGGGGGGGGGCAGCTGCCCGCCCCCCTGGATTTTGAGTTTTAGTGGAGTTTGGGACGTTTCGATCGACTCTAACCCCCTCTGAAATTTTTTTTGCCCCTCTCTGAATGTTTGATTTGTAATTCGGATTAAATTTAAGGTTAAAATTAAAATAAATTTCATGAATTTTGATTGGTAATTAGAATTATAGGTTAAAATATCATAAATTACAAGTCAGAGTATTGAAAAGTATAAATTAAAACATTGTTTTTTTATCGAGTACCGAATTAGTTAATGGATTTAAATCCGATTCGATATTTTTTTGTCCTCCTGACGAAAATCCTGAATCTGCCCCTGCGTCTAGTGACTATGAGTACTCCATGAGTGGAGGACAGGGGTTCTTCCAATTATAACTCTGTCCCTACCGTACTTCAGCTTAGTTGTTTCCACCGCCTGTCCATGGTTGAGTCCTGAGATTTGACAGTAGACTTGAAAAGTCACCTACACACGCTTTACGCCCAATCATTCAATTGATCAGAAATTAAAATTGGAAACGAATATAAACAATATATGATCTGTTGACCCCGTTTACATGCATGAACGACCTTGAATCAACTGGTTTATTTTTTTTTATTTCTCTGCAATCAACTTGTTTATTTTTTATTTCTTGAGAAAAGAAAAACTTGCTTTCTCTTTTATAAATTTTTTTTATTCTTGGATACCCTAAATGTTTTTTCTTTCATGTACATGTTTAGATAGTTGGCATTCAACCTTTTTATTTCTTAGCCTTCATAAAACGTTTGTGCTTCTTCACCCATATAATTTTCTATATATTTAGTTTAGAATTGACATTGATATTTTTGAAATTCAATACCTCTTCCAGCGGAATGCGTATCCTCTGCGTTAACTCAAAAGGAAATCTTTTGAGTTAATAAATCTCAACCGTCTGATTTTAAACGTATGCCAATTAGGCTCATGCCTATAATATATGGGATCTTTTAATATTAGTGTAGATCTAGTTCGCACGAATCTTAAAACATATCGGATGGTTGAGATCCATTAACTCAAAAAATTCATTTAGAAAATACAGTTCCAAATGTACAGATCACTCAGTGAAATGCTGAGATGTATGGTATTAGATCTCCACTAAATCCATTCTATATGAAGCTATCAGTTATACATATTATAGTTTGAATGAGGTGTTATAATGTGGAATTCTACCTACGTACGTACCAGACCTTCCGTAAGAACAAAAAATAAAAACAGAAATCATAATATGCTTATGGTTAATGAAACCAGGGCTGGACCCTGATTGCTTTCTCAAAAAAAGAAATCATAATATGCAAATACCACACAAGTTTTATCTCAATAAGTTGTTCTTTGGTTGTGAAAATTATGAACTTATATATTGAGATAAAATGAAAATCAAGATCGGAAAGCTGGCTTTTTTTTATAAAAAAAATAAATAAATAAAAGCCGGCTATTCACTTTGTGGGTTCTAAACGGATTTGAATATAAAAGCATATTAGAAAATGAACGTAACGTATATTTGAATCAACACTAATTGTAACATTAATTACCAATAAGTATTAAGTAATAATTAATTAGTGGATATTATATAAATAGTTAGGTGGGTTATCACTTCTAACTAACAATAAAAAATAAGTATTTTAAGTGCAAGTGCACTAACGAATTAATTATGCATTTCCTAAAAGTCATCTCATGCCATCTCATTATTACTCGTTACGTGTATCGAAATTTATCCACAATAGATATTACACTCTATATATTTACCTTTCACCGGGCCATAGTCCATATCCTTTCCAATTAAAGAAACCAAACAAAAAGAATACATATCCATTGATGTCTATTGTAAACTTGCTGTCGTTGTTCCTCTTCTCTTGCATCTCTTATATGTTATCTACTAAAGATGATGAAATCATGCTTCTCAAAATGAAGAAGCAACTGGGTGATCCCAACATTATCCGTACCCAGGTAAAAGAGTTCGAATACTGTGAGGCCGGATTTAATAAACCGCCAAACTCCTCCTTAGTGTATATAGCATGTACCAGCAACGGTCGTGTAAGCAGTCTCATAATCCAAAATTTAGAGTTCTCTGTACCATTTCCAGATGCCATTTGCAGCTTAACTGAGCTAGCTTCCCTTGAGATCTATAATTGTACCGGGCTTCATGGTCCGATTCCTTCCTGCATTAATAAACTTGTCAATCTTCAATCCCTTGTTATAACCAACACCTCTCTCTCTGGTTCTTTGCCTAGTTTTTTCAAGAATACCAATCTCATTCGCATTACTCTATCAAGCAACCACCTATCTGGTACAATTCCACCATCTCTCTCTACCTTACCAAACTTACATTTATTGGATCTTTCTTCAAATTACCTCTGTGGAGAGATACCTAAGGGAGGTAACATGGAGCGATTCAATGCTGCAAACTTTGCGAACAATACATGTCTTTGTGGGAACCCACTGCCAACATGCTTCAATTCAACACATACATCTACACTTGCACCTCTATCCAGCACACTGTTTGATTCGGCACTTGTAATTGACATTAGATTCATTAATGCCATGTAATTGACATAGGTAGCAGCAATCAAAGGAAATAAATCTGCTGCGATTCTTGGGAATCACAGGGTCCCTACTTTTCCAGATCAAACCATTCATTTTTTGAAATGTACGAATCTCAAAGCAGTTTATTTTTATGTACGAATCTCGAAACAAATGAATGGTTTGATTTGAACAAACAGGGACCTGCAATTCCCAATCACAGCAGATTTGTTTCCAGCAGCAAAATTTGGCCTAGATAAAATCAATAAGTCGTAACATCCTAGAGCTAAAGGGCATGTGTGGTTACAGTGTTTTAATATTCAATTTTTATGTGGTATGCGGTATGCGAAAGGCTACCATATACCGTATATATGATATGCGACTGCATATTCGAATTTACATATGCGGATTTTTAAAATGAGAATTCATATTAATTTGTATGCAAACTAAGGAAGTGTCTAATAAATGATTGATTTTACATCAGAAGCCGAATATGCAATAGAATATGCGGAACCGAATACCGAATATTCGGCTGAATATGCGACATAATATTTGAAACCATATATTAGACCGAATACTTATTTTCTATGTGGATTCCAACCGAATATGAATATTCGGCCGAGTAAACCGAATTTTAAAACATTGTGTGGTCATGGTGTAAGGGTGGTGTAAGCCTCTTATTTTATACTAAAGTTGTCAAATTAGGTGTAAAAATAGAAGAAATTTTACACAGGAGTTTGAAATGTGTTGGACGGTTTGACCCCATCCATATTTAAATAAAAAATAAAAGAAATTTGATGGGTTATGACAGAATATGTTAAACCACTTCTCTAGACGGATTTAAGTTGCTCCATATTTATTCCGCTTGTATAGCCAATGTGATCAGCATAGATTAATTTTTCAATTTCTCTCTTATAGGCCGATTATTTTTCACCTGACTTGTGTTGTCAAACAAAGTGTAAAATAGAAAGAATAAGATGAAGTAGACAGTACATGTTTTTGTGGGAACCCACTGCCACCACGCTTCAAATTCGTCATCCGCACAGACACCTGTAGCCACCACACTGTAATTAAGTACTTCTTTCATGTATACTTATCCAACAATTAGTCAAATATTCTCATGTGATGTTCCTTTGATGTATATTATTGTAATTTCTGTGCTATAACAAGTGCGATATGCATTTTGTGATCATAATGTTATCTGTGATTTTTTTTGTTAAATTTGTGACATATGTCAAATAGTTCATTTTTGCAGTCTTTTAAGCATACAGGAAAGAAAATAAATTGAATTATAACAAAAGAAAACAAACAAACAAAATAAAATAATGGCCAAAATGCGAGAAAACTGACATTGACTTGGCAAGTAAGATTTCTTTTTGTTTGAATAATGGAATACAAAGCAAAATTGTTTATACAAGTAAGAAGAATGTACCCGCTCATGTCTGCAATGCGAACAGGTAACTACAATAGTATGAACTATATATGAAGTTTATTTCACTATGTAAAGTAATTAAAGTATATAATATTTTTGGTAATCAGCATGTTATCCAAGAGGTTAGTTTGTACTTGGACCCGGCAATAAATTAATTATAGGCCCATGGAATGGACACGCTTCTATATACATGGGCTTAATGCAGTAGAAATGTCACATGAACATGGGCTTAAAGACTGATTGTACAAAACAAAGGGGGGAGTTGGGGGAATATCATATACCTAGGATACACTAAAGAGATGTTTGTTCTTGTGATCCAGTACGGCCTCAGCTTTCATCCAGATGCTCGGTCATCCTTTCTCGGGGTAAAAAAAGCTCGTAGCTCGTGGCTCGCATCTGACTCGCTCGCTAACAACTTGTTCGTTATTGGACTGAGCTGTTAACGAGCTAGCTCGCTATTAGCTCGGTCCAGAATTAACGAGTTTGAGCTGGGGCCTAGATTGCTCGCGAGTTAGCTCGGCTAGACATCAATTTGTGAATTTGTATGCATTTTATACTGTTAAACTCAGTCCAGCTCAGTTCAGCTCGGTCCAACTCGGTCAAAAAATATTTATAAAATTTAGTTTCTTCTTAAAACAAGGTCCAGCCAGACCCAGTGAGCCAGCTCGGGCTGGCTCGCTACGAGTTTGAGCTGAAGTTTTAGCTCGAAAGTCCTAGGTCCAGCTCGCTCGGTCCAGACTCGGCCCAAAATAAACGAGGTGAGCTAAGGCCCAGCTCGGTCTAAGCCGGCTCGTTTACAGCCCTAACCATTTCAAATGGAAACTGTGGCCCTGCTACATGCTGTTCAGGCCGCTACTGAACTGAAACTATCAGAGTACCTTTTTTGTGGATTCTGAGATGCTGATAAAGACCCTCCATGCACCAGATGCCCTTTTATACGCGGACTGGCAAGCCTACTCAGAACTCATGCAACTCACGAACCTACTGATCACCCAAACAAACTACAAATGCGTCTATATACCACGAGAAGAGATTTATCTGGCCCATAAGCATACTAATTTGGCGCGACTCAGTCGTTTTGATTATAGCAGATGCACCTATCCACTCTTCTCAGCACAATAGTCCTCAGCTTCTGCCTTACGGTTACAGAATTCTAATTCCAATAATTGCTGCTACCATGAAAATGCAGCTGTCCTGTACGTACTTTATGTTCTTTTTCTTAAACTCTGTTTAGTTTGCCAGTAGCTGGGACGTCAAAGACTTTGTTCAATGCTCTGTATGAGCCTCTGTACCTCACTTTCAATCAATATCACTTGCCTAAGGGCTTCTCACCAAAAAAAAAAAATAAAAAAAAATGAGGTGTTTGGTTACTATACACTTCGGGTATGTTTGGATGCACAAGAATAGCCACTGTTTTCGGAATAGCATTGCTATTCGGAACAGGGTGCATCCAAACGACTTTAGAGCTATTCGGAATAGCTACTGTTTTTAGAATAGCGCTATTCTTATAAAAACATGGAATAGCATTTGTTCATTTCAATATTAATACTAATCTAATATTTAAACTAATATTATATTACATTTAATATTTAAATTAATATTATATTGTATTATATTTAATCTAATATTTTATTTAATACTAATATAATATTTAAAATAATATTATGTTACATTTTAATATTTAAATTAATATTATATTATATTATATTTAATCTAATACTTTATTTAATACTAATCTAATGTTTAAAATAATATTATATTACATTTAATAATTAAATTAATATTATATTGTATTATATTTAAACTAATATTTTATTCAATACTAATATAATATTTAAAATAATATTATATTATATTTAATCTAATATTTTATTTAATACTAATCTAATTTTTAAATTAATATTATATTACATTAATATTTAAACTAATATTATATTATATTTAATATTTAAAATAATATTATATTACATTTAATATTTAAACTAATATTATATTATATTTAATCTAATATTTTATTTAATACTAATCTAATTTTTAAATTAATATTATATTACATTAATATTTAAACTAATATTATATTATATTTAATCTAATATTATATTATATTTAATCTAATATTTTATTAATACTAATCTAATATTTAAAATAATATTATATTTTATTTAATAATTAAATTAATATTACATTACATTAATCTAATATTTTATTTAATACTAATCTAATATTTAAAATAATATTATATTCCATTTAATAATTAAATTAATATTACATTGTATTATATTTAAACTAATATTTTATTCAATAGTAATCTAATATTTAAAATAATATTATATTACATTTAATCTAATATTTTATTTAATACTAATCTAATTTTTAAATTAATATTATATTACATTAATATTTAAACTAATATTATATTACATTTAATATTTAAAATAATATTATATTACATTTAATATTTAAAATAATATTATATTACATTTAATATTTAAAGTAATATTATATTATGTTTAATCTAAAATTATATTATATTTAATCTAATATTTTATTAATACTAATCTAATATTTAAAATAATATTATATTATATTTAATATTTAAAGTAATATTATATTATATTTAATATTTAAACTAATATTATAATATTTTATTTAATACTAATCTAATATTTAAAATAATATTATATTACATTTAATATTTGAATTAATATTATATTGTATTATATTTAAACTTACACATAAATTATTAAACAGTAGCTATTCCCTCCAAACCCTATTCCAAATATGCAATCCAAACAACTTTTTCACTGTTCTGAATAGCACTGTTCTTAAACAGTAGCTATTCTTATTTACTATTCTAAACAGTAGCTATTCTAGCTATTCTTGAGTGCATCCAAACGTACCCTTCAGAGGTGTAAAACATGAGTAAGTTTAAGTTAGATTATTTGTCTAAACAGATTAATTTATTTCACAGTTACTATATATATAGGACCGGTTGTCATAGATTGAGAATTTTATTTTTTAGAATTTTCTCATTTCATGTCAATCAATTTAAGCCATAACTCAAACTATCAAATATGATGTAAATAAAAGATTAAGATAAACATAGTCACAATAAAAAAAAAAACGTAGATAAATTTTAATAAATATAAACAGAATGTTACTCTTGCATATGTAGAATCTGTTACAGTTGAAGAACCCGCTCAAAAACTCATATTAAGTTAATAACCGAAAGAAAAATTCCCAAACCGTGAACCCCTCTTAATTATCTAAACCAGTTACAATCATCAATTAATAAAGAAAGTCAACAAAACAAAAATTATTGGCTGATTCTTTTTGTCTAGCTCGGCTGATCTAATCATCTAACTTCAATTCTATTCACAAAAACTTGCACAGTGAAGAATATGCAGTAATCGGACATAAAAAAAAATATCGGAAAAGAGGAAAGAATCCAGTATTTTCGAAATATAAGTAGAACAGAACAATTTATCCCGTCCCTACGGACGGGATAAATTATCACGTCCCTAAAAATGATGATTCCAAACTTAAACTTACAATTAACTAATCCAAATGAATCACAAAAAGAAAAAAAAAAAAATATTACGGACAGTTTGGATAGTCCCGTCCCTGACCAAAAAAAAATAAACCAAAAGAAAAAGAAGACAGACAGTAGGAACCAGTCCGTTCCTGGGATGAAAGACACCATCCCGGGCTGTAAATAAGGGTGCGAACGGGAATACTCAGCTTAATTCAAACCGAGATGGACTAGATTTGTTTCTATTCGCGCCATTACGGGCCGACAGTTGACACGTGCTTGTATCATCTGTTAAGAGTGTACAAGACCTAATTAAAAGAACAAAAGATAGATGCCTCCGTTGCATGGCATGACACCAAAAAAGCAACAGTTGTGAATTGCAAATGATTTTGAGAACAACTCACAGGGACGGACTAGTTCCTACCGTCTCTATTTTATTTTTCTTTTTTTGTTTAGGTACGGGATCATTCATATTATTCGTGATATATATTTTTTCGTTTGGGTTAGTTAGAGGTAAGTTTAAGTTCAGGATCATCATTAGAAGAGATGTGATAATTTATCCCGTCTGTAGGGATGGGATAAAATTGTCCCATTCTATTTATATTTCAAAAAAAACTAAATTTTATCTTCTTTTTGATATTTTTTTTTATTTAATTTTGATTATTAAAAATTTCGGCATTTCCTTTCTATTTTTGATTTTTGATTAACAAGAGTTAATAAAGTATAAATTATATAAATTTTCGTTGTGTATTATTTTCATAATATTTATAGAATTTTACTTTCAATTATATAAAAAAAGGATAATTATATCTTTCCCCGCTTAACCATCTCCCATTATATCCACTGGATAAAAACCGTTAATCACGCTAAACGACAAAAAAACGCGTTAATCGTGCAAAAAAAATGCGGATCATAAAACCGTCCGATAGTATTCATTCAGAATACAAATGTATTCATCCTAAGACAAAAAAAATATTCAACTAAGGTCTGCACATTAAAAAAAAAAAAATTGGACACATCACTCATCATCTTTTATATTTTTTAGTGGTCGTTTGTTTTTTTCCGTTCAATCTAACCAATATTTCTGATGATCTGTAAGAAATTTTTCAAATCTAAAACCACGAACATCTTCTATATAATTTTCTCTTTTAAATGAGATCCATGATGACATACTTTCGAGTTATCGGTTACACAAGTATTTATCATCGTCATGCAAGTATTCATATATCATCGAACAAGTATTCATCCTGGTTGTGTAAGTATTCATCCTTAGGATTCGCCTAGTTGTCCTGCTAATCAATATCTGTGCTTGTAATACTCTTGATACATATTTACACTTATACGGCGAAGATAAATACTTGCTCGATGAGAGATGAATACTTGCATGACGAGGATGAATACTTGTGCAACCGACAACTCGAAAGTATGTCATCATAGATCTCATTTGAAAGAGAAAATTATGTAGAAGACATTCGTAGTTTTAGATTTGTAAAATTCCTTACAGTTCGTCAAAAATATTAGTTAAATTGAACGAAGAAAAAACAAACCACCTCTAAAAACGTGTCAAAGATGGGTGAGTGATGTGATTTTTTTTAAATACTTGATATCTTATGATGAATACTTGATGTACTACAGATGAATACTTGATGTATTATAGATGAATACTTGCATGCGACAGTTGTAAAATCTTTCAAATATTAGGCGGTCCCTAAATATTAAGTGGTCTCCCAGTTAGTTAGTAGTTACTCAGATAGTTATTGACTATGGGACAAAATGGGGGATTGATTAGCGGGACAGTTAGGCAGATCATAAAGATGAATACTTACACAATGATGATGAATACTTGCTCGATGAGGTATGAATACTTGCATGACGAGGATGAATACTTGTGCAACCGACAACTCGAAAGTATGTCATCATGGATCTCATTTTGAAAGAGAAAATTATGTAGAAGACATCCATTGTTTTAGATTTGCAAAATTCCTTACAGATTGTCAGAAATATTAGTTAGATTGAACGGAGAAAAAACAAATCACCTCTAAAAAGTGTAAAAGATGGGTGAGTAATGTGCAGACCATAGTTGAATACTTTTTGGTCTCAAGATGAATACATTTGTCTTTTTGAATGAATACTACCGGACAATTTTATGGTCCACAGTATTTTTGCGAGATTTGACCGTTTTACCCCTTTTTTGTCGTTTAGCGTGATTAACGATTTTTATCTGGAGGACGAAACGAGGGACGTTTCAGGGGGAACAGCTAGGCGAACCCTATAAAAAACATATTTAAGTATAACTTTATTGAAAATTAATCTTTATGTAGATCGGCCTCTCTGATGATATTGTGACACATTGTTGTCAATAATTTAAAAAAAAAAAAAAAAGGCATTAAAGTGCCCATTTCATATTAAAACAAAGGTTTAGTTACATATTACATCACTGTTCACATCGACTAAAAACACAAAATGGATGCGAAAATAAAGCAAAATATGTATGCCTGTCATTTGAGCAACCACCAAAACACAGTGATAGTAAAGAATAAAAGTATCACTAAAACTATATTTAGGGTAATGTAATTAGATCATATATTTGGATCTACACAAAAGATGAGTCTCATATTTCTTCAAGCTACTGGAGTCCAGCCTTCCAAACGCTCCAGTGACTCTGCTGCGTTGTCACTGCCTTGATATGGCACCAACTGGTTGTCATTAGGATCCCAAGCACGCAGTGGTATAGCATCCAAGTCATCCGGCAGGTAATCGTATGCTGCAGTCTTGATCTTCTTATCCATGTGTCCTGGCC
>CAXKVW010001645.1:0-36411 GCA_964058825.1 Carex arenaria
TGATAACAAACTCATGTATACAACAACGACAACCAATATATAGATAATCAAAACAAAAAGAAAAAAAAAACAATTTTAAGGTCTATTTTAATGATGTTGAATTGTTGATAAATTATGTATCAAATTTGATACAATTGGATTGCTAATTATTCATTGATCAAGCAATATAAATAATTAATTACCAGTTAAAATTTATCGGATTTTAATTCGCAAGTAATTAAATCTCAGGTTATATCAAATTCAATACAAAATCTCTTTAATGATTAGAAAATTTACATAAACAAATGTTGTCATTGATTTATGATAATTATATTGTGATAATTAAGTAAAGTAAGTTGAATATATCTCATCCCAAGTTTGATCACCTAACAATTTTTCCACAGCCAGCAAGGACAGTTTAATGTATACCAGAAGGAAGAGGGGGGTGTCCGATGCCCATCGGACCAAAACAGTGTTCGATGGGTAGTTTGGACCGTCCGATCTACTTCAAGATCTGTGCGCACAGATATTGAGGCAAACAGCACGGATATTAAAGTGATGCGCACAGATCTTGAAATGAATCGGACGGTCCAAACCCCAATCGAACACTGTTTTGGTCCGATGGGCATCGGACACCCCCCTCTCTCATACCAGAAACCTCAAGGCTCCATGATCCTCTTCCTCTACCGTTTTTGGGTTGTTATATTATATATGTGCCACTTTGGACCCTGTTTTTCCGAATACCAACAAATTAGCAAACAAGATCGTATTGGGTGAGAAAACATCTTTGATCTGCTCTATATGCACTAATGTTTTTACAGAAAATTGGTTATTTGACACTCCAAAACTTTTAAATTTAAAAAATATTATCCAAAACTATAAATCTGAAAAATGTCACTCTAAACTTAGTTAATTTTTAAATTTGTCACAAATACACAATTTTTATATTTTTTTTATTAAAAATTAACTGAAAAAATATAGTTTTGAGATACGTATAATGAAGAGTCTGAAGGGTATATAGAGAAATACAGAAATACATATCTCAAAACTGTATTTTTCAGTTAATTTTTAATAAAAAGATATAAAAATTATGTATTTGTAGCAAATTTAAGAACTAACTAAGTTTAGATTGGCATTTTTCAGATTTATAGTTTTCTGATGACATTTTTTAAATTTAAAAGTTTTGAAGTTTCAAATAACCAATTTTTCTTTTCTACTTTTGTAGTGAATAAGTTATTGGTGCAGTTATGAATACCAATGAGAATCATAATAAAATTAATTAATTGTGGATAACTGCATGTGATATAGGCCAAAATGTACACGGCAATAAGAAAAGGAAAAAAAAAAAAGTTTCCAAGTCATAACAACTAACGTAAGGGCAAACATAAAGGGAAATTAATTGATAAAAACAGAAGAGAAAATTAGAGAGAAGAATTCGGTAAAATATATCTATTATTCGTTAAAACCTTTCTTAGAGCGCCCTATTTTGAATTAAATAAATAATCTCTTTCTCTAGTTTAAAGCTAAGTTGCACATTTTATCTTTTATTAAAAAAATAAAAATATTTAGTCTTCTAATTGTTCAGTTTTAAGAATAAATTATTTATTTTCCCGAAATTTTTATTAATATACAAAAAATAACAAATTTAACGACCTATCCACTGGTAGGGAAGAATTCGAAATCTACCCAAACCGATGACATTATTATCGGTTTCAGATGCTAAAACTGATGACAAAATAATCAGTTCCAGATCCTCCAAAACCGGCAGTTAGAAGACACTGTATATTGTAGAGAAATGAAATATTTGTTATTGGAGACCAGATAGTTAGAAGAACCAACTACTTATTTTATTTTTAGAATAAAGAATGAAATGAATATTTTATAAATTTAAATTGAGTTTTAATAAAAAAAAAAGTTTAAATTCTATAAATATGTCCGTTTTTTTTTTAATTTAGAAAGGTAAATTTCCTCCCTTGTATTAAACATATATATGTCATGATCCGCTAACGACTGTGATTTAATTCGTTGAATTTTAAATGGTTAAGATAAAATAATTTGCAATTATAATTTAATGACAAAAACAAATTTTGTTCGAAGCTCCATTGCAAAGTTTGGGCCTAATCATGAATAAATGTAGCAATGTATTGGTATTTATTGTGTTGAGAACCCTAAACCCTTAAGCCAAGCGCTATGTAGCACAGTGGCTAAGGCATATGTCTCCACTTTGTATTTAGTTATATACTGATTTTCTCCTTACAATTTCTTCATATATAAATGTTGCCATAAAAATAAATAATTGATAATATTTATATATTCTTTTATATTACTGATTACAACAAAATAACAAAGTAATTAACATATTTGCTCACTAAATATTGATTACATTTTTATTTAATGGAGAGGTAAAAACAAAATAGTCCATTTCATTGTTGAATAAAGACAAATATTAAAAGACAAATATTATTAAAAATAAAAATATATGGTCTCATTTGCTTTTATTTTTTGTATGAGCACAATACTAGTATTATTTTATGAACTTTAGAGGGGTGGTACATAATTTTAAGGTATTTGAGGGGTGTACATGAAACTCCTTTTTTTTAAGTATGTTTTGACTTCTGGTTTTCTGTGAAGCGTAGCTTCGCAACAAACAAACATTTAATGGGGGTTCAATCAAAAAAAAAACATTTAATGGGGGAAGCTGTGTGCACTCCTCTTCTTTAGCATGATTCAAAAGAGTCAATATACCTGACTTTTGACCAAGCGCAGAACAAGTGAACAACACATGCATCAAATCATCTCCTCGAGAACGGAGTTTCCGCGGATCAGCCCGGTCAAATTTTAGTTAGTAGTAAGATTCTTATTTTCAATCTATATTAATTATTATCGTTTAAAATACGATGAATTCTGACGAACAGATTCGGTAGATTTGGACGGATTTTATTAATAAAAAAACATTAACATATATAACATAAATAGTTACTATCAATATTAAAATAGAGTAGAACTAGGATGCTTCTAAGTTCACTAAATTTTTTTGTGAAATTAACTTAAAATCTATCGGATTGGTTTCAAATGATGAATCCAAACTGTTGAAATTATTCTATCTTATGAGTGATGCGTCTACATGTGAAAATTTTGAAATTTGAAATTCATTTTGTATCGAGTCAAGTGGTCAAAAGACGTCCAAAAAATGAATGCATTAAAATTAATTTATAAATGTTCTAATTTTGACCAATTGACTCTCTCTTAAATTAATTCGAAAGTTTAAAATTTTTGCATGTAGACGCATCACTTGTAAGGTAGAAGGATTTCAACGATTTGAATTCGTCGTTTAAAGTCATTCGATTAGTTTTAGAATTGAGTTCACGAAAGGGCTTGATGAACTTAAGAGCACCCTAGTTCTACTCATTAAAATATATATAACGCATATATCCAACAAATAATAACATAACTAGAGTTTTTAATAAAAAATATACAAAAAATTTTACATTAGTATTCTAGACATATTTGACTGTGGAGTAAGAGGTGAAGTAAATTCTTTATTACACATTTAAGCCATCAAATAAGAAGTAAAATAGAATGAGTAAGATAGAGTAAGAGATAAGTTAATTTGAAGTAAGTTATTCCACATTTTTAGGTGGATTAACTTATTCTACCTGTAGAATACACTTTTGAAGGTTTTTTTTTTTTTTGAATAGTTGGCAGCGGCTAAAGGTAAATGTTTATTTTCCAACATCTTACTATGCTAGATAGATTAATTTAAATAATGATCTATACTATCATATATAGTATATGTGAATTCAGAATTTCCGTCAGAGTAAGACACTACATGGATTTTAACCCATTAACTAATCATGTAATAGATAAAGTACAATCAACATGATAAATAATTTTGCATACTTCAATTTCAGCCATTTTTAACTCACATCTGGACAAAATTATGAATCTACCTGCAGCATTTATAATTTAAAAACACAACAAACAATTTTTCATGAGTTTAAATAAAATTTAAAATTAATGAAAGTTTGACCACGTAATAATTTATATAGAATATTTTTTTTTTCGGGAGTTATTTCGTATCCAGTATGAATCCTTTTTTGGAGAAATGTCTCCGGTATGAATCCTTGCTCAGAAAATATATGCATGGGATTTAGACAAATAAATAGAGTACAAAGTTTGCTCAGAAAGTTTGCATGGGATTGAACTTCTTTTATTTGCTCGGAAAGCCTTCTATTCTAAGAGGACACAAAAAAAATTACTCGGATTTAGGCATTTAGCGAAGTTGAACCAGTCCAGCAGCGATTCAGGCATTTATGGGCTTGTTATATTTTTTTTCTGAGTCAGAGTAGGCACAATATTAAATAAGGGATAAACACTGGACTAAAATTACACTGGATCAAAAGAATTTTTTTTTAGAAACTTCAAGCCCTCATTTTCATTAACCATGATCGGTTACAAAAGTTGAGTTTCTGAGTAGAAACCCATGTAAAAAAAAAAAAAAAAAAATTTAAAATAAAGGAAAAGATCAAAAGAATTTTTTAAATCCAAAGGTAGACAAGTCTACTCCTGAGTGTTAGCGACTATACAAAAATAACATAGAGTTATCCTCATTAACTAACAAACATAACAATAATACTCCATAACCAAAAATGACCTATAATCTTATATAATATATAACTAACAATAGGAGCATCATTACAATATATAACTCTTTCCTTTTACTTTGTAATAGACCTTTTATGTGGTTCATATATATTTTAAGTTTGTTTCGTAAAAAAAATTAACAAGGAAAAAAAAATAGAATGAAAATGGGTTAAAATTGTATTTGAAAACAAAAATTGGTTGTCGAGATCCGGTTTTGGACTTTCTGTAATTAGTATTACCGAAATGTTTTAATAATTCTCGCTCCGCAACTTTGACCCAATTATGTTATTGTTTAATTATTTTGTCTATATTTGGAAACATTTAGATAAATTTTCAGACCAAGATCAGATTTTTTGTGTGAATTTCGAAATTTAGAAAATAGACATATTTTCAGATTTATGCAAATATTTAAATCTTAAAGCACTTGGAATTTTACGGGCTGTAGCATTCTTAGGCCTGAAATTACTTGGATCTGGGTCACATCTGAGACTGAGATGCTGGATCCATACAATTGCTCTCCGTTTCTTATACGGGCTGGAATTGTTGAATTCCGTTAGTGGGCCATTTATGACTTAGACTTATTAGAAAGCATTATTTTTGTAGTTCTTCACTCAAATGGAAGTAAGAATTTGAATACACTTCCGCCACATGGACCTATAGATATTTTTTTATGGACCCAGATAATTGTCCCCGTACTTCCATCCCCCCATTATCCCCTCACTAAAAGACAAAAAAATTAGTTACCAACAATTTGATGGTTAAAATTTTCTGCAGTATTTAACTTCAATCTTTAGTGTATTTACCGTACATCGATCTAGTATTTAACTTCGTTCATTGTAGTATTAACCGTCGGCATCCAGCAACGAAAAATTTTGTCCCCGGACCACCATCCCCCCATATCCCCCCACTAAAAGACAAAAAAAATTAGGTTAAGACCCTTTTGAGTATTTAAATTTCCTGTAGTATTTAACATCTATCTATAGTGTATTTATAGTGCATTGAACAAATATTTAACTCTATTCATTGGAGTATTAACCGTCTGTCCAACAGCGACACAATATTTGTCCCCGCAAAAAATGAAAATATCTGTCTTCGCACATCCTCGCACTAAAAGACAAAAAAAATTAGGTTCCGACATTTGATGATTTAAATTTTATTTAACTTCAATCTTTAGTGTATTAATAGTGCATCGAACAAGTATTTAACTCCATTCATTGGAGTATTAACCATCTGCGTCCAACAACGACACAATCTTTGTCTCCACAAAAAATAACAAAATAATTTAGTATCTTCCCCGCGTCCCTGCACATTAGTATTTAATTTTAGGAATGTTAGTATTTAACAATATGAACGTTAGTATTTATCTTTAAAGTCAAAAATATTAATCTCTAAAATTATAAATAAGTTGCATTGATTCTATTTAGCATCTTATATCTTAGTATTTAACTTTATACACATTAGTATTTAACTTGAGGAATGTTAGTATTTAACTTTAGGAACGTTAGTATTTAATATTATGAAAGTTAGTATTTATCTAATAAAATCACAAAAGAAAAAATGTAATATTTATTCAGATTAAGGAAAGAGATCAAATTCAATTAAGGTATATAATTAATGTGGAGAATGATATTAATTATGGTAGTTAATTAATATGGAGTACAGGGATAGAAATGGAATGTGAGGAGGATGTTAATTAAGGTAGTTAATTAATGTGGGAAGGATGTGGGGATATTGGGGGGATGGAAGTGAGAGGACAGAAATAATTATTCTTTTTTTATTATTATGTTGTTGCTTGACGTTCGGAGGAAAGCAACTAAGCAAGATAGTTAGTCATACTAAACCTAAAAAAGTCTTTGGGTATGGGACGCCATAAAACATGAACATCTTCATCTGCTTAATTCACAAATCATTATCGTCTATGTATTATTTTTAGTGGGTTCCACCTGTAAACCAAACCTACTTTCGTTGGTTGCTTTCAGCGCAAATGAGCTGGCCCCCGAATAACAACTACGTACGCAACATGTTTGTTGCATTTTAGTGATATAGATGATAACGAATATTGCTGCAATTAATTAGGAAACTGAAAATTTAATTAGGTTAGAAGCAACAATATTTATCAAGAAAACGAAGCACAGGAAAAGTACCTTTCAAAGTAACTTGTACAAATTGGAAAGTTTATCTACAAGTGTTACAACATTTGATGTATTTTTGTATTCTAAACACTCAACACAGGAAATTAATATCTTAGCTGTCCTGAGAACTAGTCAAACCCTGATACCCATCTCCACATCCGGTGAACTATCGATCGAATTCACAACCAGAGGCATTATTCTTTTACTATCCCCTTCTTTCGTCCACCTCCCCGACAACGTCTTGATAAGTGAATCCCACCTGCCGCTCCTGCCCGGCCACCTCACGGCCATGCTCGATGCTCGCCTCAGCAATCTCTCGTCATTCTCTAATTCCTTCATTTCAGACACCACTGGCTCCTTTTCCTCACCGATCAGACAATGATCACTTGTCAACACAATTGGGTCTGACAGGTCCGACCGGCATATTGGACATGTATTGTTAGAAACAAGCCATGCACCAATACAGTCCGGATGAAACACATGACAGCATCCTGGTAACATGCGGAGCATATCTTGGTTCTCGAACTCTGACAAGCATACTGCACACCCGTGCCGGGCCTTTACATTTTTCAGTCTCTTGATACAATTGTATGGGATTAAAGGAAATGCTTCGACTACGGCAGGATGGAGGCCTTGTACATCCTTTTCTCTCTCAGCCAATATCATGCTTCCAATGGTATTGGTGCGTATGGTGCTTGTAGCAGTTCCGGTGGTGGAGGTAGCACCAACTCGGCTGTCAATACGATAACAAAGAAGGATAGATATCATGAGAGTGACTAAGGATAGGACAACTAGTAAGAAAATGATTAGGATTGATTGGGTTTCCATGGTTATTTTGGGATGTTTAATTCATGTGATCAGAGAGGGAGATGAATTTGGGAGGTTAGGCAGGTAGTAACGAAAGGAACAAAGAAGTCAAACTCTTCGAAACTATCCGACATGAGGTATAAACCTAACACGTTGTGATAAAACTGATTAGTTTAAGCTTTGATGTGACATTTTTTGGAACTTTTTTTTTTTTTTTTTGCTATTTATTAAGCGAAAATCGGTCCTCTAATGGTGACTTAACCAAACAGTAAAAAAGAAGCCATCATTAAATCAGTGATTTTCAAAGTGAATTAATAAATAGTAAAAAAAAATTCAAAAAATATAAAATTTTTTTCTCCAAGCACATTTTAATATAGAGATCACATCTAATGGTTTGAAACGACTTCTTAGACTTCAAAAATCGAAAAACGGCTTGGTTGCACAAGACTTCAGAAACAATCGATTGTATATTAGCCAACCTATATATATATTTAACTTTTAAAACGAAGATTTGAGAAATCAATGTATGACATTAAATTTTTTCCGCTGGCCCAAAGCCCTTCAAAAAAGAATTTGGATTTTTCCGTGCGTGATTAAATATTATGGTACAAAATCGAGAAAAATCTGCTTATAGAATGTCACGGTCAATAAATTATATCATTATCACATTCACAACACAAATCACAAGGCTATCTGCTCTCCTGAGCAAAAAGAAATTATGTTTGAATTATGTAGCTCGTTTTCCTTGAGGCCTACAAGCCCAAAATTAATTTCTGAAACAAGCCCATTTAGGTAAGGCTAGGCTTTTGGGTGCATTGAGTCCCACTACTGAAGTTGAAAGAAAGTTAGAGAGTTCGGAGAGATGTCACATAAGTCGGAAAAGCAGATTCTAAATAATATTAACCGCTGAAAGTAAAGTTTCAACGAAGCGGAGAAGTTGAAATTTCGGATCCGGATAGTGCAGATATTTTTTACCATCTGCAACCAAATCCGGATCCGGATCTCTTCTTTGTATTCAACAAGTATCTGTATTTTTGCTGGATTTTCCAGTTTGAATACAGAGCGGATTCGGACAGAGTTTACCAAAACTAATTACACCCCTAAGCCCATTGGATCATATTTCATTTAGAAAAGAAAAAAAAAAAAAAAAAAAGGCCTATCACACTGAGAGCCTTTCTAAATGGCATCTGCCTCAAATATATTAAACTAAGCAACTGCAATTAAATATAAAATTTACAGGGTCATTTATGATGTTTATATTTGGTGGAAATTTAAGTGATTTTCCGAGGATATTACTGCATCATAATATAGCCGATGCGAGAAAAATAGTTTGGTGGCGTTCTCCTCTGGGCTAACATCCAAAACCAAAAGGCTCTATGAAACTCAAGTATTGGGCCATGTAAAAATGGTTTGCAAACTTGGTGAACGTAGAAGTCAGATATGTTTCAGGAATGTGCCCTGATTGAACTTCAATCCAGAGATTTTTTTTTTTTTGTGACATTTCCATAAGTATTTCGTTAACAGTGAAGTAAAACAAGTGAATACAATTTAATTATAGCAAGAAGACGTCTAAGAAGAATTTCATAGCTGTAATTATTTAATATTTAGAAGTAATATCTACTATTTTAATCAATTGCAAACATACCACAAATGATGGACCTCGATTAAAATCCTCTCAGTTCATAGTGCAGTTTCGGTCTAATGATCATCGGAAGTAAATTTGAGTATGATTAGCATCAGAGCCATTCGGATATGCTTTAAAATTCGTGTGTATGAATCTTAAAACATGACACGTACGCTCAAATATTAAAGCGCTCCGAAAGAAATTTGACCCAAACTTTTCTCCTCAGTAAGAAGTTACAACCATTATTTTTGCGAACTGTGACGTATTCTTTAAGAAAATGATGGCCTAATAGCCCTCTACAAAAGTGAAGAAGAAAATAAATAATAATGAGTTTGACACGTACATCAAGGTTAAGGCACAAACTACAATGGAATTAGTGTACCTATGGGCACGGGATAGGAATAGAGCTAACATTCTGTGGTTTCTCTTGGAAGGAAATGCATGATTCGTCGCACGGAATAATTTGACCTGAAGTAATTATTTTGTACTGATCCTCAGAGCCCACAAATTTGTTATTGGTTTTCATGTCGCCAAAATGTGCATGTGAACCCGTACCTTATCTCCTGAGAACTGCGAGGCCCCGTTTCTTGAAGTTAGAGGTGAAATTGCTGTGCACCCCTTGGTATTTTCTAAATTGCAAGCTAAAGTTGAGAGCAGTTCCAAGGGGAGGGCCTATGTTGAAAAGCAATTCGAAGGTATTATGTAGGGTGTAAACGGATCGGATATTATTTGATTTTGTTTGGATTTGAATTCAAAAAATTATTTAAATTATGTTAGTCTTATCTGTATTCAAGGCTATTTATATTTGTATCTGTATTTGAAAAATTATAACATATAAAGAGACAGTAAGATTTTTAATTATTCGTAGCTATTTGTATCCGACTATTTACACTTCAAGTATTATGTCTCTTTTTAGAATTTGGCAGCCGCTGCCAAGGGGATTATGCCATATTATTGGTATTATGTCAAAATGTTAATGTCATTATTATTCTCAAGTCTTCATTACCCTTGAGGGCCAATAAGTAAATTTTAATTATTTATAAATTCTTGAAAAAAGTTTGGAAATTTTGGTGAAGCGAGTAATATGTTATTAGAGTAGATTAAAATATCACATTATTTTTGTGCAGTAATAATGTCTCAAATTCTTATTTATGTTCAAATAATTGATTCGAACCGCTCAATATGACATATTAAACTGTGTTTGGAGACAAAATTTTATATAATTTTTTAATTTTTACTTTTTTTAATTAGATAAAAAAAAAATTGTTTTTTTAATATACTGAACAACCCAAAAAAAAATTATACCTATTTAAAAAATATATAAAATTTGGTCTACAAACACATTATAATACAAAGATCATATTGAGCGGTTTGAATCGATTGTTTGAACTTTGAAAATGAAAATAAAAATATGAGGTATGATTAAAATAAAAATATGAGGTATGATTAGGACATGAATACAATGATGCATTTTAATTATACTTTATATTTTAATAGCGAATGCGGAATAGGTTTGATGTCCATCGGACCTACTTTAGAATTAAGTGGGCTCTAAGACTGTTCGATCCGGTTTTACATCTGTTCGGTCCGTTTTAATATTCTTGTGTGTTTGTGTCAATTTTCATGCATATGGATCTTAAAATGAATTAGACAGTCTTAGAGTCCATCAAACTCAAAAGTAAGTTCGATTGGCATCACACTACTCGGCTACTCCATTATTTTTAGGTGTTCGATTGACTTCTTTTTCGATTTTATTAGGCCAATACTTCAATTACCCCACAACAAATTAAAATTTAGCTGACCTATTTTGTTTTTTCGGCACGATACATCTCATCTTCCCTCTCTAAAAGTGGATAAGTCCTCCACCGGAACCGTAGCATAATTTATTTAAAGGGGTCCTATTTTACGTGATCATTTATAGCGGTGTACGATATTGAAACGATTCTATACAATATGATACGATACGAAGTAATACTTATGGAAATTGTGGTATTTTATACTGTCAGAAGGAAGAAGCACTGTTCCAACGTACAGTCAATGTAAAAATGCATTTAATATTATCATGTTTATCTATATTAATTATTAAGCTAATGGTTGATCATAATACTTTTTTTCCTCACTAATAATAGCATTGTTAGTATGATAATTGTTTATTCGACCTGGCTCATAGTAATTTATTTTTGTACATTCAAGCATAGTTTTATAATTGTAATTTTATGTAATTTCATTTCTAAAATTCTAAGTCTATAAAATATGTTGTAATCATAGAATTTTTACATAACATGCCAATATTGTACATGTGCCTTGTGTTTGTCGGTAAACAGTAATGTTGGAAAAAATATCAACTGTCGTGATCATATATATCTTGTTACATACGATACAAAATGCATAAAAAGAAATCAAACTTTGAATTATTGATGCTAACATTATTGGAACTTGGAGAAAACAAAATTGAAAGACCGAAATAAAAAAAAAAATGATGAACGAATTCAGGCCCATATAATCTCGAAGGCACAAGATTATATTGAAAATTTTTAAGAGAACTTTTTCAAAAGTGCAAAAACTGGGAGCATAATACTTCTATCATCTTAAATATAATGATGGTACTATTTTCTTGATATTTCTATCTTTAAAGTTTTAGCTCCAATTATTTTATTTTCTTCCATTTAAACAATGTTACAAAATCCCTGTAACTACTCAATCGAATATGGGCATATATAACCCCTTATTTTCTTTAGAAAAAATAGATAATTGGACTGGTACTAACAAACAAGACAATTAGCGAAACCAGAAATCGAAGAGCTTTTGAATTTTTTTTTTTTTTTTTATAAAACCAGTGGCGCAACTGCGCGAGTGGTTTGGGTGTGGGCTACGGACCAAGATCAAAATGGCCCAGTTGTCAGAGGAATCGACACTTGTGCGGCTCAGAGACGCCTTTAGAGTAGGGGTGACAAAAAAAAAGCTCGTAGCTCGTGGTCCGATCCTGACTCGTATCTGGCTTGCTCGTTAACATCTCACTCGTTATTGGACCGAGCTATTAACGAGCCAGCTCGCTACTAGCTCGGTCCAGAATTAACGAGTTTAAGTTGGGACCTAGCTTGTCCGCCAACTCGCGAGCTAGCTCGGCTAAGCATCAATTTGTGAATTTATATGAATTTGTGTGTATTTTATACTGTCAAGCTCGGTCAAGATCAGTCCAACTCGGTCAAAAAAGTTTGTAAAATTTATTTTCTTAAAACAAAGTCCAGCTAGACCCAGTGAGTCAGCTCATCAACTCGCGAGCTAGTTCGGACTGACTTATCACAAGTTTGAACTAAAATTTTAGCTCGGAAGTCTTAAATTCAGCTCGCTCGGTCCAAAATAAATTCAGAATTAACAAGCTGGGCTATAGCCCAGCTCGTTTACAGCTCTACTTTAGAGTGTGTCAGTTCAAGTCCAAGAGTCCAATGAGGTCATTAGTGATGCCAAACCCATTTGCCAATCAGAATCTCAAAAACTGTTGGAGAGAGAGAGACAGAGCAGAGTACATGAATTGTGATTTTTTTTGTTTTCTTTCTTTTCTACTCTAGTTTTTTAACCTTTTTATCTTATCGATCGTCCCTGCCTCCCTGCCCTGGTGTTGTTATTCGGAGCAAGTGAAGATTACAGGATAGAAAATTGACGAATGCTTTTTTAAGAAATCCACGCATGTACGATACAAATTAAGCACAGTAACAGTTCATGCTGTCAGCATCCTCTGAGATGATTGTTAATATTTAATCCGTCAGATATACATAGGAATATATATAATGACAAATGTGAAACCTAAGAATTTTTTTTAGAAACCATAAATAAAAAAAAAATTACCAAACCAACTTAATTAGTTTGTTTTTTTATAAAACTATAAGTACCGAGATGACATCTAAGCTCCAAAAATTCGGCGGAGTAAAAATAAAAGTTGGGCCGAATTGCCTATTTCGTACGAAGGCATTACACCAAAGTCACATCATCTAGACTTTTAAATCTGTAAAATGAATTCAGAGTATGCCGACCTACTTTGGTTCGATTGGTGAAATGACCATTCGATTGTATCAAGATCCGTGCTAAGTACATTAAAATCCGTGCAGATCTGTTTCAATTTCCGCTTGCACTAATTTTAATGCTAATCGTATGTTGTTAGAGCTAATTGAACCTAAAAGTAGGTCCGATGCCCATCGGACCTACTCCTATCTCCTGTAAAATATGGTGGTATTAAATTAGCTATTCGGTACAGCAAAAAAAATAACCTTAGATACCGAGATGCCATCTCAGTGCTAACAGTTTTTCTAAATACCAACTCAATTTATTTTGTTAAATTCTTTTCTTATATTTATGGTTTGAAATGTGAAATATTTTATTATTCACATGAAATATATTTGTCAGAAGTTTGTCGGCGTTCACCAGAGGTTCGTCGAAAGTAGATGACTATAAACTATTACTAACATTGACTACTCAAAAAAATTGTTGACCGGACAAAATATTCACTCACATTAAATAGAACTAAAGTTGAATAATACTGGTTTTTAGGAGGAATTTCATGTATACCCTAAAAAATATCGAAATTATGTATTTTTCTCTTCAAAAATACATAATATTATATTTACCATTCTAAAATTTAAAAAGTCAAAAATTTATTGTCCCTTTTTTTTTAATTAAAACTCATTTTAAATTATAATTCTTCTTTATATTTTACTAAAAATATATATGTATAATATGTAAAGACTTTATTGGCAGTATGTTGGACAAATGGTTTGTTTTTCTACTTCTAATGCATCCACGATGATATATATAGGTATACATTTGTGTGTATGTCACATGTAGGAAAAATGAATTATTTGTCCAAACAAACTGGTCAATTAGAAAATTAAACACATCTTACACATGATATATATATTTTTTTAAATTATTAAAAGGAAAAATGGGAACTTTATAAATTCTAAATGAGTTTTATTCGAAAAGACAATAAATTCGATAAATTTGTGTTTTTTTTTTATTTAATAGGCTAATTTTGATATTATGAATTTTAATATGGATAAACTATTTAATTTCTAGATTTTGGAGGTATACATAAAATTTCCCATTTTTTACTAAGGATAAATTGATGATTGCAAACTTGGGGTGTTTAGCAACAATGATTACGTTAATGATAGCATTAAAAGTAGTTTAGTTCTATAAAAGCGTAATCTAAACTATTCTTGTCTCTTCTTAATCATAAATTATTAATATTTTTTCTTGTTAATCGTTAATTATTAATATTATGATGATTTTTGACACCCAAAAATTGTAGCTTTTGTTTAAAATTCAGAGCTCTGATTAGAATTAATGACATGAAAGACTTTTAACATCTATCTAATTCTAAGATAAATGTTACACTAATCTTCGAGCCAATTTGTTCATGAACCTTTATCCAAATATTCCATAAAAGAAAATAATCTTTTAGGGATCACCAATGTTAATATAAGTATAAAAGATAATAGAAACAATATTTCTTCATTTTATAGGTTCATATCATATTGATTCATGACTCGTTTAAATTGGATACGGATCCAAAATCTTTTCAATTGACACCAAATAATCTGTATGATAAATAATAAAACAATAGAGATCATATTCAATCCATTGACAGCTCTACATATAGGAGGTCCTAGAATGAATTGTTTATACCATATATATAAATTACTAACTAACAGCAACATCCGAAATAATTATAATTCCGTAAGTATGAAAGAGCATGCAATTAGCGGACATGACAATGACATGACACTAAAATTAATGTTTTAGATTATTTCTCTATAAAATTTCACAAAATTTATTTTGACGCTTTCAACGTAAATAACAATACGATTGTTGTCGATACCGGACCTACCATAGTACCATGTATTGGTAAACTATACGAATAATACAAAATGACTCGGCTGGAATCATTACAACGGTCAAAAGGCTCATTGATTTCTTCACTATCAATAATGAGGTGTACAATAAATTTTACAAACTGCACATCTACCAAACTCATTATAAACAAACAAATATAGGCTATGAAGAGTATATATATATACCTTCCCTTAATTTGTCGTTTGTTCTAGCTTGGAATCCAATTATATTTTTCAACCTATAAACTCATAGAGACAGAATCATGAAAAAATTTCGATTGAAATCCTCTCAGTTCCAAGCATTTCCTCTACAGCCAGCTTCACAAAAGAATCCCCATTTTATAACAAATAA
This sequence comes from Carex arenaria, assembly GCA_964058825.1. NCBI lineage: Eukaryota > Viridiplantae > Streptophyta > Magnoliopsida > Poales > Cyperaceae > Carex > Carex arenaria. The sequence goes on from CAXKVW010001645.1 coordinate 15,427, forward strand.
TTATTAAGAAGTATAGGGTTTTCATCTTTAAAATTTCGAAGTTTTCGTGTTATCCAAAATTTTGCATTTGTATCAATGTGACCTCACCATTAATATTGGCCAAACAAAAAAAATTCAAACCTTAGCTAATATTAGTGATAAAACAATGGGCATTTAGCTTTGGAAGCATGAATTATTTTCCAAAAAAACTGACCATCAAGATATTTGTCCCTCACATTATTAATTAAAATTACGTATTAAAATATAATGTAATTTAATTTAAAAGGTTGATTCATTATACAGGATCCCTAAGCCAAACTTTATGGAACAGAATGGAAGGGAAAATTAAATCTATTTGTAACAAAGTAAAGAGTAAAGTAAATACATAATTATTAATTACAATTCATAAGACGATGATAAAAAAAAAAAAATTATGAGTGTTAATGGAACCTTCCTGTTTTTCTGTACGAAATGGAGAAGATGAGTAGTTGAGTACTGAAACGGTAATATAACCAATCTGAAAGTCTATTTGTATTTGGGGACCAAACTACCATTCTGATCTGCATGTGTAAAATATGTAACAAGATTTTCCTGCCGACAGGACCAGATTTTTTATGAGTAATTCAATTTTCCATAGGACAAATACATAAAAAAAAAGGAAATTTTTGATAGTGGCTATCAAGAGTACAAATTAAAACATTAAAAAAATAATTAAACAGGCGATAAAACTTTTGTGGTTGTTATGGCCCTCAATTTTCTGACCGTGAGGGGAAGGAATAAAAGATAGAACAGTGCTAGCGAGACAATTTCTTGGATGCATAATTTATCATACTTTATGGTTGGTTGCTCGTGTATTGTGCAGCATTTCTGCTCTTGTGTTCAAATCGTTTGTCGGCTAAACAAGCAGATAAGAATTAATTAGTTGGATCAACGAAGCACCACGCAGGAAATTAGAGGGTGCTATAATAATATTAAGAGTTACATTAATACAAGTGGAGTGAGATGTTTTTATTTAGTTTTAAAATTAGTGTACTCGTACTCGTATTCTATTCATAATTGTTAACATTTTTTTTTGTAAACTCTCACATTTTTTAAATTAATTTTAGAGTTTCTATTAAGACAAGTCATCATTAAATTAAAAAAAAAAGAAATAATAAGAGTCAATCATTTGGTTGTAATGGAGTTTATAAATAGTTTCTTAATAATAAACTTTCATGCATAGTTTCTAATTAAGAAACTCTCCCCACATCTCTGAAACTATATTAAAAACTGCCACATCATATTAGAAACTCTAATAATACCAGAGATATAGATGCTCTAATAAATTATTATTGAATAAACTAATAATTAATATAATATAATAAGAAAATGAGAAGTGTTCAAATATCTCGTGTCTTTCATGCCTTATTGTGTCTCACATTTCCCATTCAGGTGGAGGGTCGATATCGGGAAACGTATCCTCAAACACTTCTCTAGTCTTCGGATCATCGATGTTCATCATGTCTTCAACCTTCTCGGGTGAACAACCCATACGAGCTAAATGTCTCCTATTACGGGCGTCGCTTGTCCAAAATTGATCGGCTAAGGTTCTGCGAGCATTGCGTTTGGACTGTTTTGCTTCATATTAGAGTTCAGGTTTTGGTGCCATAGTACAGGTAGGGTTTCAAATGAGGAGGATGGATTAAACATTTTCTAACATTTTTTGTTTATTTACTAATTTCTGACATGTTTCTTTAATTAAAAAAATATACTTCGGTCACTGTTGAGAGCACTGTTGATCGCAATCGCCTCAAAATCGTCTAAAAAATCACCTCGGAGCACTGTTTGAGAGCAGAGGTCGGTTTGGAAGAAGAGTGAGTGAATTATGGTGACCCAGGAGAGAGAAAATCATGATTTTATAGGCCAGATAGCAAATTAAACCGCCCCAATGTGGGGCGGCATTGGGGCGGTTTGGTGCTCAGGGTAGACCGCCCCTCAGTAGGGCGGTTTGGGTACAATTGATTTTTTTTTTAAAAACCGGTTATTATTATTATTTTTTATTTTTTTGGTTATTTAAAAAAAATCCGGTTTAAAATTTATAAATTTTACATGTAAATACATAACTCGTAAGGTTAATAAATTTCAATAATTTAAATTCATTATTAGAATAACACAATAATTTGACAAATATAACTGCATGAGAAATCAATATTATTTGAAGTGTTCAATTTTATAATTTGACGAATTAATAAATTTTATTGGGGGCTGTGAAGGAATCTACGTCCTGCGGTCCGCATATCTGGCGAGGTTGAATACTTCCGAACCAAAATCAATGATCAATCCCATTCTACGCGGTATTGCACTGATCTAATTTCGCTGTTATGAACGACTTCTCAATAGCGCCATGAATGTCTTAATCTTATGACACACACCATCATGGTCTCTCTCTTTTGGGCTCTCATTTCAATATTTCGAGTTTTGTGCCACAAACTATTTTGGATTTCTAATAGTTTCAGGAATTGTCAAATACGCATAATAATAATAATTTTAAGGGTAGAATTGTAAGTTTAGTGCAGTAGCACGAATTTAATTTGTCTATCGAATTCTTTAATAATTAAAAAAAAAACAATATTTACGAGGGTGTTATACTTTTTTTAGATTGAGTGCTAGAAAAGAGCAATACATTCAATTTTTTTTTTTTTTTGAAAGTTAGCGTTTTACTGCTAACAATATATTGATAATTAAGAAAGTTATTTACAAAAATTTCTAACACATTACATCTCTACATTCAATCCCTATTGGATACAGTAATAAGATAAGATCATCATCTAATTTAACATATGTAATCACTTCTGATTAAGTGAGATTCTACATTGAAACTTCTCAACTTATCCACGTACCTCACTCATCTATTTATACTCCTATTATCGGTTCAAAGAAACTTCTAAATTATTCCTATTATTTCTAACTCTTGTTACTGACTTCATAAGCCGGTTTGGACTATTTTAGAAAATACATGAGACAAATATATGTAGAGGCTTCTAATGTAAAAACTTAGCAACGGTTAAGAGAATCTTGATTAATTCTTAAGAAGAACTTGAGCTTTGGGTCTTTTACAGTGCTGATACTTTAACAGAAATATTATACTGCACTCTTCACCTCCGGCATAATTTTGTCAACTAAACACGATTAAAAAGAATTATTTTCTTTTCATTCCATCCCTTCCTCGACACTCCATCCAAACAAGGTGTTATTGGTATAAGAAGTTTCCTTAGGTTAGAACTATGGAGGAGTTATGTGGAACTACTACTTGCTATAAATTATTTTTTTATCTTTGCTTTTTTTTTTTAATATATTGTTATTTTTATTTCATAATTTTATTTATCATAATCTGCATTTAGGATTTGATTGAATATGACTTATTCATATGCTAAAAGTCTAAAACTCATCAACTAAAAGTCTAAAACTCAACAGAAGGTCATAAGAGTCATTTCCTACTAAGTTTGCATTTTAATAATTGTTCATTTTTTCTATTTCAATTGTAGAATTACTGAATACATTTGAACTAGACTAAAAAAGTGGTAAGTTCTCAATTCCATAATTCCTCAATTCGTCTCCTATTTTCTGCCTAGTCAAACAGACCAGTAGATATAATTAAAAATAAAATCACTTTTAAACAATGTTAAATATATACATATCCAAAGAAAAGAAAAAAAATATTTACGGAAGTTTGTCTGTGATTGAATAAAATGAGATGTTTACACATTTTGACAAGATATTTTTTAATTCAATGCATTGCAACAAAGTAAAAAATAATTCTGCAAATAAATCTTGTTCTGTCTGAATCAGAACCTGCCTGTCAAAATGTGTATCCATCTTTAAATCTGATCTGCACCTCTCTGTCCGATTCCTTCCAATAAAGGGACACACTGAGGAACTCAGGACCGTGCGATTTGGATTCGACCATCATGGTTGGAAGAAGAATTTCATCTCACTGATAAAATCCGGATCATATCCGAAGTATCAGAAATCAACAACTGTGAGCCATGTTATTAACGCTGCATATTGATCCAATTCTCTCACCGGGTATCGCGTATCGATCTAGTATTAGTATTTTCTCATGGGGCCGATCAGGCAGCTGACACACTTTCATGGTTCTCATGCATTGAGCACCATCAGTAATTGAGTGAGAGGCCTGCCATGTGACCAGGTATGTGATTCTACTGCGATATTTCACTTGTGAACAGTACTCTAAAATATCTCTATTTTTTTTTTAATTCAACTATTGAATTATTTAGAGATTCGTGTACAGAAAAATAATCTGATTTGAGATATGTGCAGAAAAATATTGAACAGCTGAATTTGAAAAAACATGAATTTTAGAAACATTGTTCCTAAACTTCAAATCGCAACAGATTTATTTTTCTTCCATTAAGCAAATATTCGTGTTCTAACTTCTTAAGATTAAGTGTATGCTAAACAGTTTCAACACATTTAAGATTAAAATCAGGACACACAGGTAAACACGACAGAAAATCTCAAACAGTAAGCAAAAGAAAATAAATCTAGAAAAAATCGGAGAAAATTTTACAGATAAAAAGAGATGTACAAAAAATAGTATGAACAAGAACGGATGCATAATTTTTATCATTATCAGAGAAGAGCAAAATTTGAATTCAAACTCATTAGCTAATCAGATATTATATATAAAATAATCAACATAATAATTTAGCTACTATAAATTTTGGATATGTAATTTTAGCTACCGTAGATTTAGCTAACATAATAAGGCATGATATATAATTTTTATTTTAGGAGAATCCGGTAGGAATAATATATTAAAGGGTTATTATAACATCCCCCTCTTAACTGTCCCCTAAACATCCCCCAGATTCCTTATCCTTACTAACAACTTAACTAATTTCTCCGTAAAATCCCCGCTCACCTTTTTTTTGTAATGCGGTACACCCTTCAAACGAACTCCGAATTCCACCAACGGCACAACCTTCCTTTTATAAACTTCTTTCCTATCCCGATTTGTCTCTCCATTTTGAAACCCGATCTCTCTTCTCTCTTTACCTTTACGAACAAATTCTCTTCGTCTGTGACTCTCCTCTCGCCGCAACGGAGACGGCACCACCGCACCCTCCTCCTGACCGTCGACTCCACGGTCACAGATCTCGGCAGCGCAACTGCTCGTCTCGTTCGTCGACCGCACTCTGTAGCCGATCTCCTCCGACAACACCATGCATCGACTATACTATCAGAGTACTAGACCCGACCGGAAATTTGCCTTGGTGAACTAGATACCGCAAAGGTCTACTACTAGAGCAAGCAAAAGCGAAAGAGATGGGTTCAATGGGCAAAGGTAAAGGAGAAGAAATGGAGGGGATAGCATCTATAGCACTACTACCTAGCGGATCCATTTCTGTTCATTTATCCGCCTCCCTGACTCCACCTGCTACTGCCTCCACGACACTGGTACCTTCTCTGATTTTCACTAGCTCTATAGATTACACATCTCCGATGGTAACTTAATGATTTCTATTGTCTTATTGTTAGTGTATGAGGTCAGATCCAGTACAACTCCATTACTGATCAGGTTAGTGTGTAGTTTTTGCTTTGGCATTTCGTCAAACAAGTTGTGTGCATTGCTTGATTTGTGATGGTATTATTTTTTGTTGTTTAAGATTTGACAGGTGGGCTGTCAGGTTGATGGATTCCATCTCTCTTGGGATCAAAGAGCCTGTTGATGAGGTATAATCTCGCAATTAAGTTGATTTAGTATTACACAATTTGTTTATGAGATCAAATAGTTTTCTAATTGCTATATGACATCTTCAAGGTGCGATATATTCTGCAAGTACTTGTCTGAGAGCGGTTTCATTGGTACATTTAGGTTTTACCATGCAATTTGATTTGATTAATTATGCAATTGTAATATCTGGAAATGAGTTAAGGATAGAGATGAAACGTCACTCGATGTGGTAGTAATGGATGCAACATACTTGACCAATAAGTAAGCAGTTATTTCCTATTTATTGCAAACATTTTTTGTATAGATGAATACTTTATAGTTATGTGTTTAATATTTCAGGTATGACATGCCTCTTGTGTTGTGAGTTGGTGTTAACCACCATGATCAGTCCATCATCTTGGCTTGTGCTCTGATAGGAAGAGAAACTAAAAAAAATTACATATAGTGTCTTTCCAGGTACCATGTGTTCTAGTTATAACATAGTACTATTTTTATTCTTTTTTGCAAATTCTAAATAATGTATTACCTTGGTTAGTTATGGATGAATACCTTTCTTGAGGAAAATCAATATCTTTTATGTTATCGTTGAATACTTAGTATGACAGTTACTTATGGGGTTTTTTATAATTACAAATGAATACTTCTTGTATCAAGATGAATACTACTTATGTGTTAGTTGAATGCTTAATATGACAGGTTCTTGTGGGTTTTTATAGTTGTTAATGAATACTTCTGTTACATTGATGAATACTATTTGTGTATTAGTTGAATACTTTGTATTGTACTGACTGCATATTTTAAATTTATAGGTTTTTGGAATGTATGAATGGTGTTAAACCAGGGGGGCATTCTTACTGATCAATTTGGAAGCATTGAATTGAGAATTAAGCATGTATTTGGATCTGAAACCACTCAAAGGTACTGTTCTTGGCATATATTACATAAGTTACCAACAAAGCTTGGAAGAAGGGAGAAGGAAAGTAATGTATCTGCTCAAGAGAAGGAAAGTAATGTATCTTGGCATATATTACTGGATAAATACTTACATATTAGAGTTGAATATTTTGAAGTTCTGGATGAATACTTTGGTCACTATTATTTTTTGTGCTTTGAATGAATACTTTGTTCAACCAGGTTATCCTTATGTCAATTTTTTTTTAAATTTCATGTGATGCATAAACAGTGAATATATGGTGTTTGATGAGTACATATCCCTATAAGTATGAATACCTTACAGTGTGTCATTCAAGTTCTGGTATCAATATTTTGTTCTAATGAATACATGTTACATTGTTGTTGAATACTTCATTGCATTGGTTGAATACATTAACTGTGTATCATGTATTATTCTGTCATTATGTTGACAAAATGAGATGAATATTGTATGTTAAGAATGATTTCTTTATTTTAAAATTTGACAGTATATGAAACTGACTCTTTTTTATTTGTGAAATTTTTTAGCGAATGATCAGCGTCGAACGTGTCCTGTTAGCATTTAGGATGCTTATAGATGAAAGGATTGATATGAAGTTTGAAGTTGTTTGAAGTTAGCATTGTCGAAAACTGGATTTGTATTTGCTTATTTTAATTGTAGTTTGTTATTTGGAATTGTTTGAGTCTTAACTTGTTATTTGAATTGTAGTTTCTGATTGCACTTGATTAACATGTTATGTTTGTATTTACTTTTTTAAGGGTAATTTTTACTGAGTAACATGTTGTGCTAAAAAAGGTGAATACTTTGTCCATTATAGTTGAATACTGTAAGGTTAAAGATGAATAGTTTATGTGAATAATTTACTGTGTACATTACAGTTGAATATTTAAGTGTTTTGTGTTGAATACTTCTTTATTGTGGTTGAATATATCAGTTGTAAAGTATTTTCATGTGCAGTTAGTTTTAATTCACACATGAAAAATATTTGTAAAGTGTGATTTTTTTGCTGAATGAGTATTTTCTGATAAATACTTATCAATTGAATACTGTATGTTTTATGTTGAATACTTTAGCGAAAATAGATGAATACTTTTCTGAGAAGTGTTTTATGACAGTTAAAAGGTGAATACTTTGTCCATTACAGTTGAATACTTTAAGGTTAAAGATGAATAGCTTATGTGAATAGTTTACTGTGATCATATGAGATGTGTTTTCTGTTGAATACTTTTTTGTTGTTGTTGAATATGTCAGTTGAATACTTCTTTAAAGTGTGCATTATCTTCCATGTCGCTTTCAAAGGACGTTAATGGTCCCCACAGTTAAGTACGGTATTGATGTGGACGTTTGCGTTCTCCCCAGGTTGCCGTTGGAATGAATTTTGCCGTTCTTAATGTGCAGACCATGGTTGAATACTTCTTGGAAGCAGAATGAATACATTTATATTGATGGTTGAATACTTGTTGCGTCCGATTGTCTTTTGCCGGATTAACGCGTTTTTGAGTGGTTTTCCGCGTTTTTTTTGTTTTTATGCGGGGGACAGATAGGGGACGTTTCATGGGGGACAACTAGGTGGACCCAAGTAAAGACAAAACTACAAGTACCCGCCCTCTTTTCAGTTTGTAAAAAATTAAAGAATCTACTTGTAACTTTCCAAGTTCCCACACCATGATATATATAATCTTTTATATTAATTTCCTGATAGATATATATATATATAAAAAGGCATTTAAAACCCAGCCCATAAGTTATAAGAAAACATGAAAGTTGTTTTTTTTTTCCTTTCCTCATCGTCTCTGCAATTCTTCTCCACCCCTCTGCAATGGTTTCAGAGCGAGAGAGGAGCAAGCTCATAATTAAGTATGAAGCGTTTAATTATTCATAGCTAGAATAATTGAACATAACAACAAAAACAACCGTGAAGAAAAAAAATATATTATAGGAGGTTGTTTCGATTAATTTCAAAGTGTAGTTTCAGTTTTCAATTAGCACAACAATTTTAAAATTTTACTTGCATCCACAAATTTATATATCCTTGATTAAATTCTCTTTAGCTTTCAAATATTTTTTTTATGATGCACTTTCATTTTATTAAAAAGGTCATTACTTAATTATATTTTTCGATACAAAGAGACAGAAGTTTAGTCTACCAACTTCAATTTAATTGTCCATAAAAAATCTTCTTATTCGGGTTTCGAATTCATGGTCTCCCACATCAATCCAGATGAGATGTGTATTTTCCACTATACCAAAACCTAATTCTTTTATTTAATTATATTTTCATAACAAAAACGTCTGAGAGAATCTTTAAGAGCCTATGGGAATGATTTTTTTTTTTTCAAATTTGAGAAAAATTGTTACAAAAATTTCCTGAACAATTGTTAATTTCTTGCAGAAAAAAAAAAGAATAGTTAAAATCAAGCTCATGGTATATATAGCGACTTTAGTTAACTTAGTCGAAATTGTAGCGGTGAATATTATAAAAAGGAAAGTTAGTTTCATATAAAAGTATCACACGTCGTTTTTTTTTTACTTTTACTAATTATGCATTTAGGTGTTTGTACAAATTTCATTGTATTGTTTTTGAAAAAAAAAAATACAAACCACATTCGAATATATTATCTAAATTGAATTGGAAGACATAGAAACTTAGTTAATTGAAAATAAACTTTCTGAAACAAAGTATCATAAGTTAAAAGAGTTGTTCGACAGATTGATTTTTCCATCTTTAAACAATGGATTTTTCTTCTTCCAGCTTTTGTTCATTGAAAAGAAAAAAGTTTTAGAGGAACGTTTCAGTTATTTAAACAAAAAAAATGACAAATAGCCTTATATGAGGAAAGTATTGACAATGAGAAAAAAAAGTAGGAGCATATTTGTCCATACAATTGAAATTATTAAAAGTTGTTGTGTTAATAAAAAAATGTTAGTGGGGTTAATTATGTAATGAACTAGGGTAATTACTGGAATGCCCCACAAAAGATACTATCCTGATTCTTTCCAATATTCTAAGATTGTAAATTGTATTATTGTATAACAATGAATCTGTCTTATGATTGAGGTTTCCGCAGTAATTAAAACAGTACAACAATTTTGTCCAATTAGCAGGATTGAACAAGTACTTTTCAATATATTGTTTAACTTTTCCAATAATAGACCATTATATGCCCATAAATTTCAATATTTTTTTTAATTGCGTCAATAATAGAACAATAGTACAATACAAGGCAAATGCCATATTATCATCTGACCTACTTAAATTTGTTCACTGTACGTGGTTAGTGCATTTTGATCGTCCCTTCTAAAATATATAAAATTTAAGTTATTTCAATTAGGACAGAGAAGTGCTTCATGTACTCTTCGGCAAATGCAAATAATATCAATCTATTAACATATCTTTTTCTTTTGATGTGGGCACCTTATACTAAAGAGACATCCGTTGATGATATTGTCACACCCCGCGGCCAGGAATAGTGACAGAGCCCCGCCGTAAACATACAACTTCATGTATGCTTACAAAGCAATTACAATTATACTCATCACATCACAATAAAAGACATAAAATAGACATATATATAATAGTCCAAGTACAAAATGTCTGGTAGAAATATATCATACAAAAGGTATCCCATACGAATACCAACAATTAGGTATGACATAGGGAACTATATAACACAACAAAATATGTCCCTCTAGTCAATAACAAAATAACCACTACGGTAATATGGTGACATATACCAAGGGTCTACTACTCGTGTGCCTCTCCAGGATCAGCCGCACCAGAACCTGTAAAAGAACCCAAAGGGTGGGGGTGAGAATATAATTCTCAGTGCGAATTTGCCACAATCGAGTTATTGGACTTGCAATCAGACTCCATGTTCAAAAATGAAATCCATACAAAAGCACATTAGTCTTTCTATAACAATATATAAGTATATGCATATGCTCGACAACAAATAATCGAATGAAGCACAATTTACGGAATTTCCAAGGTGAAGTTCAAACAAGCACGTTTTTGGCCTAACTTATTTTATTATGGCTGGTAGCACTTACAGATGTTCCACCGAGCTGGATCCTTTATCAAACCCTCATCTGTAGGGTTACAGACACCTACAGATGTTCCACCGAGCTGGACCCTTTATCTGACACCCATCTGAAGTGCTTTGGTTTAACCATTTACTAAGGTCTGGTTCCAAGTCATATAGAGAAAATTCACTTGAAATAATTCGAAATGCCGTACTATTCAATTGACCGTCCAAATATATTACCACGTAGGGTAATGCCCTCGAGCCATAGACGTTACACACAAGTCATCCACAATCACAATCAATCACGCACATATAGTCACCCACCCCTCGTCCTAACCGGTACTGGAACATCATGAGGGCCATTCACCTAAGGCCAATAGGTTCCTGGGATCAAAGTCGGCTCGCCCAGCGGGCCAGACTTTGCAAATTCATTCACATAATTCTGTCTGCTCGCCCAGCGGGTCAGACGTTGCAAATTCAATCACATAATTCCATAATCATCAATTTGTGGTGACTTTCAATCATAAACAAATTATAAGAACACAATCAATATGACAACCATACGAATATGCAAATCAACCATGTCACATAATTTGGTTTTAACCAAATTGAGTTATGCAAACAATTCACACAATTTCAATTATGCAACAATCAAACATGCAATCCATAAAAAATGCAACAATCAAACATACAACATGACAATCGAAAAAGAATTTAATTTCTGAAAATGAAACATCAAACAAGTCCAAGAACCCCGCACCTGATTATGAAAAGCGTATCGCGCCCCTATGGTTCAGACGTCTCGAAAGGTTCCGCAACCTCTTACTCAACCGAGCCTATACCTATTTCAATCATACATAATTGATTTAATATTTGTTCGACAATTGATATGACTATTTGGGTTTTATTAGTTTATTTAGGATTTTCTTAACATAACTCCTATAGATTCACACAACCTATAACTTGGTTTGTAGAACCGTACACATTTGATCAATATATTTTGAAAAATACTGGTACAGAAGCTGCTGGTACGCCAGTTCGGACGACTATTTCTCAACATTTTTTCACATAGGATACCCTCAAAATTTTACACAACCTTGTCATATATGTTTACTAGCATCTCAGAAAGTTTTAAGTGAAAATAAGCAGTCTAGCCCCTGGTTTTAAATATTTTTCTCCAGCAGTCCGAAATTTTCCAGAATCTGGATCTATCGAGGCAAAATCCGTACCAGTAAAATTTTGGGGAGTGTTTTAGGACAAAATTAAATATGACTACATTGTTAACTTCAAATTCTAGTTGGCCATAAAATTTGGTGACCATACGCTTTTAGGAACACTAGTTTTGGGGTCTCTAAAGTTGACAAAACTTGCTGAAATTTCCAGATTTTCGAATTTGAGATTAACCCTAGGTAGAAAATCAAGATGTAGCACAAATTGAGAAGGGAAATCACCAAAGAACCAACATAGAAGTTTTATAAGGATGGAATACTCACAATTTATACGAAAAATTTCAGATTTGAGCAAATCCTAGGTAATGGAGAAATTTCAGATTTTTAAGAAAAAAGGAGAGGAAAGGAATACCAATGGCTATTATGAAGAGATAATCAAGCTTTACACTTCCTTCTTCAAGATTTTCAAGTTGTTGGATGGATTTTCAAGAGAGAGGAGGGGATCTCCCTCTCTTTTTCTCTCTTTTGGCGGACCACAAAGGGGGCAGCAGCAACACAGTGAAGGGACGGAGGGAGAGAGAGAGAAAGGGACTCAAAATATTTAATCTTACTTGTTCTTTCAGAGATGAAATCGTTGGTAACGTTTTTCAAAACGTTATAACGTTTTATGCCTGTGAAAATACTGAGAAACGAACTGCCTAAAATGCCGAAACATTGAAAACGTTACAACTTTTTACCAAACGTTATAACGTTTTAATTATTTTCAAAATTCCAAACTGGCTGTTTTGGTCGGTTAATTTCCAGTGAAGATCGTTTTGTAACGTTTTAGAAAGAAGAGTTCACAGAAATTCAAAAACGTTGGCAACGTTTTTGATCACTTTTTGGATTTTTTTTTTCTTTTTAACGTAACAGATATGCAGAAAATTATTTTTTATGATGAATCATTTCTATTATATTAATACTCAATAAAATGGTAACGACCTTCAAGACCTTTAAAAGCCAATTAACCTAAGTTACAAGTACTTTCAATCATTAGGTCAACCATAATATCATATTTTAATCTTCCGGACTTACGGTTGAGAATTATGGATCAAAATCTGATTCTTTTCTTGAGAAAAGGAGCACTCTCATTTTCTTCCATCCGGATCGTTTAAAATTTATCGTACGACTTTAATTAAATCTGAATCATTTTAATAGATTAAATTGATTTGAAACTAAAAAGTAATCGAGACCGTACGATGGATTTTGAACGATCCTAATTTGAGAAAAGGAGGGTCCTCCTTTTCTCAAAAAAAGGAGCGGAGTCGGTTCCGAGAATTATGTAATCTTTTTTACTAAATAGTTAATCAATGTATGAGGTATACCTTATTTGATGTATAATTTCATTATTCATCAATTTTACCATAATTTTAAATATGTATTCTATTGAAAAATATTTGTCTTAATAAAAGTTAGTTTTTTTTTCCTAATATATAATTTTATTTTCTAACAATATCTGAAAAAAAATAGTCCTAATCCTAATATAGTTATAATCAACTACAAGCAACTAGGGTGGCTGAATCTTGTCTTTTCAGGTAAGGAATATTCCCTCGTGGTCCTGAAATTGTTTAAATTTTACTATCATTCATTTTAGGTTTTCAAAGGAACAATGAGAAAAGGCAGGACATGAAACGTATGGGAACAGGAATTCGAATCCTCTGAGATATCTCAAACTTTGCGTGATTTTTTGGAATATCTCAATCGTTCAAATACATTCTACACGAATCTCAAAGCTCAAATAATACTGGCCCCCTATTCTTGCTCGAATAGGCACCGGACACGTCGGTCACGCAAAAATTGAGATATCTCAGAGGATACGCACCCATGGGAACAGAACTATCAAAATTATTTTGGTTTGTTATTTTTAGCAAGTTAGAAAAGAATTCAAATACTTTCATTTTTTTATATCTCCATCATGTTTCTCTTTTTAAAAACTTTAATAACTCAAAATTTAAAACTTAAAAATTAAAATGAAACTGTTAGATATAATATACATCATTTTATCTATGTACATGTAAAAGATTAAGATATTTTAACTTTTTTTTTGTCATCAAAAGTTTGTGAAAATGTACTACTGTGAATAATTTCGATACGTTGATTTTTTAACTTATTAATTCGCATAAAAATAAAATCGAAATGTAATAATATTTTATGAGTACATAGAAAAAATAACATATATCACATCAAACAGTTTATTTTGACATTTATGATTTAAATTTTAAATTATTAATGTTTTAAAAATAGAGGCATAATGGAGACACAAAATTGAAATATTTGAATACTCCCCTTTTAATAATACCTGCCAAAACTTTTTTTCTATTAACGGTGAAACCTTATATTGCTTGACATAGGTAGTTTATTGTTTCTAACCATATTTGTATGAATACAAGAAACCAAAATATGTTATAACTTGATGGTAATAGAACTTGCTTCAAAATAAGCCAAAAATGTGAAAAATAAATATATATTAAAAAAAATAGTAACTTGGTGTACTATTAAGTTTTTATATGTAGATAATATTTAGCGATTAGATTGACATTTGATCATTTTTTTTACAATCATTAGCATTTCATCTTATAGGCAGACATTAGTATATTGATAGAACTCCCAATTAATATCATATTCATTTCTGCTCTATCTTACTAACAAAGTTGGAGAAAACCTTTAACTAAAGCTTTTATAAAGTAACAGTGTAAAATACTTTTTCTAATTTTAAGTCTAAGGGTTAACAACTTTTGTTTATTTTAAATGTGAATATTCTAACAAAAATGTATGAACATATACTTATCATAATTAGTTTCGTTGAGCATGTATATTATAAAATAGCAACTTAAATGAATCTCTACACGACTCATATATCTTCTGATCATTTCAATCAATGTTACACACACAAAAATTTGAATTTGTATACTATTAATCAGTATTCTAAATAGCTAGCTATAGCTCCGCTATAGCCTTTTCAGACCATGAAATCTACGCTATGAGATAAAAGTGCGCTATTACAGCTACGACTGCTATAGCTGACCGCTTTTACAGCTATGCTACATTGATTTTTTTTGCAATTTACATGGGATCCTGTACTTCTGTTCATATTTTTGATACTACATGATCTGCTATAAATATTTAAATATTAATTCTTCTTTTTGTTTTCTCTTTGTCTAGTATTCACCTGTAAAATTATCGCTGTTCATTTCAATGAAAACTTTTTAATTATTATAATATATAAAATATTCAAATAGGTATACTAACTTTACTTCACTTATAAAATTAATTGCTCTTCGTCTATTATAACCTGTAATACTATGAAGTATGAACTATTAAATAATGTTACCTTGTATATCCTTTTTTTTCCCTTCTTATTTGCATGATTGAAAAATAAAATATAGACTTAGATCAGTTATCATTTAATTATTAACCCAATTTTTCAATATTGATCATGTTGATAATTAGTAGAAATATAGACTACAAATTTTGAAAAATTAAAAAAACGCTATGTATGAAAGCTTCCTCTATAGCTGCGCTATTTGCTATAGCTTTTTTTTTTTTTGTCTCTCCGCTATGCCGCTATAATCGCTATTTACAACATTGCTGTTAATTAAGTAGGTACTTAAAATATGAGTTGGACAATGGTACTGTCACACCCCGCGGCCAGGAGTAGTGACAGAGCCCCGCCGTAAGCATACAACTTCATGTATACTTACAAGGCAACTACAATTATACTCATCACATCACAAGACAAGACATAAAATAGGCATATATATAATAGTCCAAGTACAAAGTATCTGGTAAAAGTATAACATACAAAGGTATCTCATACCGATACCAACCGTAAGGTATGACCTAGGGTGCTATATCACAAAACAAAATATGCCCCTCTAGTCAAATAACCAAAATTATAACTACGGTAGTGGGTTGCTATCTACCAAGGCCTACTACTTGCGTGCCTCTCCAGAATCAACCGCATCGAAACCTGTAAAATAACCCAAAGGGTGGGGGTGAGAATATAATTCTCAGTGCGAATTTGCCACAATCGAGTTATTGGACTTGCAATCAGACTTCATGTTCAAAAATGAAATCCATACAAAAGCACATTAGCCATTCTATAACAATATATAAGTATATGCATATGCTCGACAACAAATAATCCAATGAAGCACAATCTGCGGAATTTCCAAGGTGAAGTTCAAACAAGCACATTTTTGGCCTAACTTATTTTATTATGGCTGGTAGCACTTACAGATGTTCCACCGAGCTGGACCCTTTATCAAACCCTCAACTGTAGGGTTACAGACACCTACAGATGTTCCACCGAGCTGGACCCTTTATCTGACACCCATCTGAAGTGCTTTGACTTAACCATTTACTAAGGTCTGGTTCCAAGTCATATAAAGAAAATTCACTTGAAATAATTCGAAATGCCGTAATATTCAATTGACCATCCAAATACATTACCACGTAGGGTAATGCCCCCGAGCCATAGACGTTACACACAAGTCACCCACAATCATAATCAATCACACACATATAGTCACCCACCCCTCGTCCCAACCGGTACTGAGACATAGTGAGGGCCATTCACCTAAGGCCAATAGGTTCCTGGGATCAAAGTCTGCTCGCCCAGCGGGTCAGACTTTGCAAATTCATTAAGGTCTGCTCGCCCAGCGGGTCAGACGTTACACATTCATTCACATAATTTCATAATCATCAATTTGTGGTGACTTCCAATCATAAACAAATCATAAGAGAACAATCAAGATGACAACCATACAAATATGCAAATCAACCATGTCCCACAATTTGGTTTTAACCAAATTGAGTTATGCAAACAATTCACACAATTCCAATTATGCAACAATCAAACATGCAATCCGTCCAAAAATGCAACAATCAAACATACAACATGTCAATCGAGAAAGAATTTAATTTCTGAAAATGAAACATCAAACAAGTCCAAGAACCCCGCACCTGATTATGAAAAGCGTATCGCGCCCCTATGGTTCGGACGTCTCAAAAGGTTCCGCAACCTCTTGCTCAACCGAGCCTACACCTATTTCAATCATACATAATTGATTTAATCTTTGTTCGACAATTGATATGCCTACTTGGGTTTTTATTAGTTTATTTAGGATTTTCTTAACATAACTCCTATAGATTCACACAACCTATAACTTGATTTGTAGAACCGTACACATTTGATCAATATATTCTGAAAAATACTGGTACAGAAGCTGCTGGTACGCCAGTTCGGACGACTATTTCTCAACATTTTTCCACATAGGATACCCTCAAAATTTTACACAACCTTGTCATATATGTTTACTAGCATCTCAGAAAGTTTCAAGTGAAAATAAGCAGTCTAGCCCCTGGTTTTAAATATTTTTCTCCAGCAGTCCGAAATTTTCCAGATTTTCGGTTTCCCCCAATTACACAAACCCTAGATTAACCAAAACCAAAATAAATTTCAGATTTTAAAAGAGAAAGAGGAATTTACCAACTAACTCCTTATTTATTTGATTAGATTAGATTAATCACAACCCTTCTCAAATTTTCAGATTTGAGTTTAACCCTAGGTAGAAAATCAAGGTTTAGCACAAATTGACAAGGGAATCACCAAACGAACAATGTAGAAGTTCAATGGAGATGGATTACTCACAATTTATACAAAAATTTCAGATTTTTAGCAAAACCCTAAGCATTGGAGATAAATTTCGGGTTTGAGAAAAGAGGAGAGAAAAAGGAGTACCAATGGCTATTATGGAGAGATAATCAAGCTTTTGCACTTCCTTCTTCAAGATTTTCAAGTTGTTGGGTGGATTTTCAAGGGAGAGGAGAGGATCTCCCTCTCTTTTTCTTTCTTTCGGAGGACCACAAGGGAGGAGAAGCAACACAGTGAAGGGACGGAGGGAGAGAGAGAAAGAGACTCAAAATATTTAATCTTACTTGTTCTTTCAGAGATGAAAACGTTGATAACGTTTTTCAAAACGTTACAACGTTTTATGCTTGTGAAAATACTGAGAAACGAACTGCCTAAAATGCCGAAATTATTGAAAACGTTACAACTTTTTACAAAACGTTATAACGTTTTAATTCTTTTCAAAATTCCAATCTGGCTGTTTTGAGTCGGTAAATTTCCAGCGAAGACCGTTGTGTAACGTTTGACAAAACGTTATAACGTTTTAGAAAGAAGAGTTCACAGAAATTTAAAAACGTTATAACGTTTTCTAAAACGTTGGAAACGTTTTTGATCACTTTCTGGATTTTTTTTTTTTTTTTAACGTGACATTTCTCCCCCTCTTAAATTAAAGTTCAGTCCTCTGAACTTAACTACGTACCTGAATCGTCAAATAGTTCTGGGTACTTCTCACGGATACTTGCCTCGAGTTCCCATGTCGCTTCTTTTTCTGAATGGCGTCCCCATTGTATAAGAACAAGCTTGATCACTCTGCTTCGAAGTTGTTGTTCTTTCCTATCCAATATTCGCATCGGCTCTTCTTGATAGGATAAGTCATCTTGGACATGCAAGTCGGAGTGATCGATACAATGAGATGGATCTCGCACATACCGGCGTAATTGTGACACGTGGAATACCGGATGAACTCGGTCCAATGCAGGGGGTAATGAAAGCTCATATGCCACAGGTCCGACTCTTTGCATAATCTGAAATGGTCCAATGTATCGAGGACTCAACTTACCCGAAACACCAAATCGATGCACACCTCTAACGGGAGAAACCCGAAGCCACACGTGATCTCCTTCTTGAAATTCCAACGGTCTTCGACGAACATCAGCGTATTTCTTTTGTCTTTCCTGAGCAAATTTAAGCCGACTTAAAACAACCTTTGTCTTTTCGGCAACTTCTTGGATCATCTGAGGTCCGGTAGGTGAATACGTACCTGTAGGTCCCCACCACAACGGTGTACGGCACTGCTGTCCCGTAAGTGCTTCTTGTGGTGACATTCCAATACTCGAGTGGTAGCTGTTGTTGTACGCAAACTCTACCAAGTACAAATGATTGATCCAAGAGCCTCGAAAACTTAGAGAACATGATCGGAGCATATCTTCCAACGTTTGTATCGTCCGCTCAGATTGACCATCTGTTTGAGGATGATGTGCTGAGCTGAATCTTAACTTTGTACCCATAGACTCTTGAAAACTTTCCCAGAAATGCGAGGTAAAGCGAGTATCTCGGTCAGAGATAATATTTCTCGAGCAACCATGGTATTTAAATTGATATTGCAAAAACAAATCGGCCAACTCTTTTCCAGACGTATCATACCGAAGTGGGATGAAATGTGCAATTTTAGTCAGTCTATCTACTATAACCCAAATGGCGTCGTATCGTCCGACGGTCCTGGGGAAACCAGTCACAAAATCCATGGTAATTGACTCAAACTTATGTGCGGGTATCTCAAGGGGTTTTAGTAGTCCCGCCCTCTTTCGTCTATCGGCTTTGACTTGTTGACAAACTTGGCACTTCTCAACATAACTCTGAACATTCCTCTTCATCTTTGGCCACCAAAAGTGTCGCTTCAGATCCTGATACATCTTGACTTCACCAGGATGAATGGTATATCCCGAGTCATGTGCCTCTGATAGAATCAACTTCCTCAACTCTGAATCATTAGGAACACATATACGGTCATTAAATCGTAGAATACCATCCTCATGGAGCCAAAATGGGGAGCCTTCATCTGATTCAGAATGGTTTCGAAACTGCTGACATTTTGGGTCCTCCTGTTGTGCTCTTCGGATTCGCTCGTGTAACTCTGGCCGAACCTCAACCACAGCCAATATAATTGATGCAAATGCGGATGTACCCGCACTAGTTGTATTTCCAATTAATCGAGGCAATGTTTCCAATGCAAAATCTCGAGATGTGCCAACATATAAATTCATCCTTCGCATTTCTTCGAGAAGATGTACTTCACTTGTGATAAGAGATGCTAGATTTATCTGACTCTTCCTGCTTAGCGCATCTGCTACCACATTCGCCTTGCCTGCATGATACTGAATGTCCAGATCATAGTCTTTCATCAACTCCAACCATCTCCTTTGTCTCAAATTCAACTCTCTTTGAGTAAAAATATACTTCAAACTTTGGTGATCTGTGTAGATACGGCATCTTGCTCCATACAAGTAATGTCGCCAAATCTTTAATGCAAAAATCACTGCCGCTAACTCCAAATCATGTGTTGGGTAATTCTGTTCATGTGGTCGTAACTGTCGAGATGCATATGCAATAACGTGCTCATCTTGCATCAATACACATCCCAAACCCGATCGAGATGCATCGGTGTAGACCGTATACTCCTTGTCAGTAATTGGCATTGCAAGAACCGGTGCAGATACCAATCGATTCTTCAATTCCTGAAAGCTCTGTTCTTGAGTGGCACCCCACTCAAACTTCACACCTTTATGCAACAACTTCGTAAGAGGAGCAGCCAACTGTGAAAATCCGAGTACAAATCGTTTGTAATACCCCGCTAGACCTAGAAAACTACGAATCTCCGTAATTGTCTCTGGTCTCTTCCATTCGGTCACAGCCCGAATCTTTTTTGAATCCACTGCCAACCCTTCTCCTGAAATCACGTGGCCCAGAAATGCCACTTTATTAAGCCAAAATTCACACTTTGAAAATTTTGCGAACAATTGATGCTCTCGTAACCTTTGCAACACTATTCGTAGATGTATCTCATGTTCTTCTCGTGATCGCGAATACACCAATATATCATCAATAAAAACCACCACTATAGAATCCAAGAGATCATGGAACACTCGATGCATAAGATCCATAAATGCAGCTGGAGCATTCGTTAGCCCAAACGGCATGACCAAATATTCATAGTGCCCGTAACGTGTACGGAAGGCCGTCTTTTCTACATCACTCGGACGTATTCTTAGCTGATGGTACCCTGTTCTCAAGTCTATTTTCGAATAAATCGAAGATCCCTGCAACTGATCAAACAAATCGTCAATTCGAGGTAACGGGTATCTATTTTTGACTGTTACCTTGTTCAATTCGCGGTAGTCGATACGTAACCGCAAAGTCCCATTTTTCTTCCTCACGAACAACACGGAAGCACCCCATGGAGATGTGCTTGG
>CAXKVW010001646.1:2500-7500 GCA_964058825.1 Carex arenaria
ACGCCCTGCCCCCAACCTGTCGGGACTTCGTACACTGCGTTGTGTGTACGCGTGGCTACATATGCATATGCTTCCGAGCAGGGCGCGCCACGCAAAGACGCCCTGCCCCCAACCAGTCGGGACTTTCGGTTACTTCGGGCCATTTTTCGGCTGCTTCGGGCCATTTTTCGGCTGCTTCGGGACATTTTTCGGCTGCTTCGGGCCATTTTTCGGCTACTTCGGCTACATTTTGGCTACTTCAGGCTACATTTTGGCTACTTCGGGGACTTTCGGCTACTTCGGGCCATTTTTTGGCTACGTCAGGGACTTTCGGCTACTTCGGGCCATTTTTCGGCTACTTCGGCTACATTTCGGCTACTTCGGGCTACATTTCAGCTACTTCGGGTACTTTCAGCTACTTCGGGCCATTTTTCGGCTACCTCGGGCAATTTTTCAGCTACTTCGGCCACTTTTCGGCTACTTCGGGTCCTTTTTCGGCTACTTCGGGCACTTTCGGCTACTTCGGGCCATTTTTCAGCTATCTCAGGCAATTTTTCGGCTACTTCGGGCACCTATCGGCTACTTCGGGCACTTTTCGGCTACTTTCGGCTACTTCGGGTCATTTTTCGGCTACTTCGGGTCATTTTTCGTCTACTTCGGGCCATGTACACTCCCGTGCGTGTACCTCAGGGGCCATGTACACCACCCGGCCTGCACATGGAGGGGCACCCTTTCCGAAAATCCTTGCCCCCTAATAGGGAATATGCATTTTGGGTCTCCAGCCACGCCCAGGGTTACCACCCCCTGGAAATCCCCCAGGTTTCCCCCCCATTTTACTTAGAAGTGCTAACGCTAAGGGCGCTACTGCACCAACGCTACTTCGGGCCATTTTTCGGCTACTTCGGGCCATTTTTCGGCTACTTCGGGCCATTTTTCGGCTACTTCGGGCTACTTTTCAGCTACTTCGGGCCATTGTCCGGCTACTTCGGGCACTTTCGGCTACTTCGGGTCATTTTTCGGCTACTTCGGGCCATTTTTCGGCTACTTCGGGCACTTTTCGGCTACTTCGGGCCACTTTTCGGCTACTTCAGGCTACTTTTTGGCTACTTCGGGATACTTTCAGGCTACTTCGGGGCATTTTCCGGCTACTTCGGGCACTTTCCGCTACTTCGGGTCATTTTTCGGCTACTTCTGGCCAATTTTCGGCTACTTCGGGCCATTTTCGGCTACTTCGGGCCTTTTTTCGGCTACTTCGACTACATTTTGGCTACTTCGGGCTACATTTGGGCTACTTCGGCTACATTTGGGCTACTTCGGCTACATTTCAGCTACTTCGGGGTACATTTCAGCTAATTCGGGGCCATTTTTCGGCTACTTCGGGCCAATTTTCGGCTACTACGGCTACATTTCGGCTACTTCGGGCTACATTTCGGCTACTTCGGGCACTTTCAGCTACGTCAAGTCATTTTTCGGCTACTTCGGGCACTTTCGGCTACTTCGGGCCATTTTTCGGCTACTTCGGGCAATTTTCGGCTACTTCGGGCAATTTTCGGCTACTTCGGTCCATTTTTTGGCTACTTCGGGCCATTTTCCGTCTACTACGGGCACTTTCGGCTACTTCGGGTCATTTTTCGGCTACTTCGGGCACTTTTCGGCTATTTCGGGCCATTTTTCGGCTACTTCAGGCCACCTTTCGGCTACTTCGGGCCATTTTCCGGCTACTTCGGGCACTTTCAGCTACTTCGGGCCATTTTTCGGCTACTTCGGCTACATTTTGGCTACTTCGGCTACATTTTGGCTACTTCGGGCTACATTTCGGCTACTTCGGGCTACATTTCGGCTACTTCGGGCCATTTTTTTGCTACGTCGGGGACTTTCGGCTACTTCGGGCTATATTTCGGCTACTTCGGGCCATTTTTCGGCTACTTCGGGGCAATTTTCGGCTACTTCGGAGCAATTTTCGGCTACTTTGGGCCAATTTTCGGCTACTTCGGCTACATTTCAGCTACTTCGGGCTACATTTCGGCTACTTGGGGCACTTTCAGCTACGTCAGGTCATTTTTCGGCTACTTCGGGCACTTTCGGCTACTTGGGGACATTTTTCGGCTACTTCGGGCAATTTTCGGCTACTTCGGGCCATTTTTCGGCTACTTCGGGCTACTTCTCGGCTACTTCGGGCACTTTTCGGCTACTTCGGGCCATTTCTCGGCTACTTCGGGCTACTTTTTGGCTACTTCGATCCATTTTCCGGCTACTTTGGGCACTTTCGGCTACTTCGGGCACTTTCGGCTACTTCGGGTCATTTTTCGGCTACTTCGGCTACATTTCGGCTACTTCGGGCTACATTTCGGCTACTTCGGGCTACATTTCGGCTACTTCGGGGACTTTTGGCTACTTCTGGCCATTTTTTTGCTACGTCGGGAACTTTCGGCTACTTCGGGCCATTTTTCGGCTACTTCGGGCCAATTTTCGGCTAGTTCGGCTACATTTCGGCTACTTCGGGCTACATTTCGGCTACTTCGGGCTACATTTCGGCTACTTTGGGCCATGTACACTCCCATTTGTGCACATGAGGGGGCACCCTTCTTGAAAATCTTGCCCCCCTAATAGGGAATATGCATTTTTAGGCTCTAGCCACCCCTTGGGTTACCACCCCCTCCAAATCCCCCATGTTAAAAATAAGGGTGTTGAACTATTTTTTTACCCGATTTTTCGACCGGTTTCACTTCTTATCCAATTTTTTTTTTAAATTTCAAATTTTCTGAAAATTTCAAATTTTTTGAAAATTTCAAATTTTTTCGAATTTCAAATTTTTTCGGAAATCAATTTTTTTCAAATTTCAATTTTTTTCTAATTTCAAAATTTTTCAAATTTCAAAATTTTCAAATTTCAAAATTTTTCTCGAATTTTCAATTTTCGGCTACTTCGGTCCATTTTTTGGCTACTTCGGGCCATTTTCCGTCTACTACGGGCACTTTCGGCTACTTCGGGTCATTTTTCGGCTACTTCGGGTCATTTTTCGGCTACTTCGGGCACTTTTCGGCTATTTCGGGCCATTTTTCGGCTACTTCAGGCCACCTTTCGGCTACTTCGGGCCATTTTCCGGCTACTTCGGGCACTTTCAGCTACTTCGGGCCATTTTTCGGCTACTTCGGCTACATTTTGGCTACTTCGGCTACATTTTGGCTACTTCGGGCTACATTTCGGCTACTTCGGGCTACATTTCGGCTACTTCGGGCCATTTTTTTGCTACGTCGGGGACTTTCGGCTACTTCGGGCTATATTTCGGCTACTTCGGGCCATTTTTCGGCTACTTCGGGGCAATTTTCGGCTACTTCGGAGCAATTTTCGGCTACTTTGGGCCAATTTTCGGCTACTTCGGCTACATTTCAGCTACTTCGGGCTACATTTCGGCTACTTGGGGCACTTTCAGCTACGTCAGGTCATTTTTCGGCTACTTCGGGCACTTTCGGCTACTTGGGGACATTTTTCGGCTACTTCGGGCAATTTTCGGCTACTTCGGGCCATTTTTCGGCTACTTCGGGCTACTTCTCGGCTACTTCGGGCACTTTTCGGCTACTTCGGGCCATTTCTCGGCTACTTCGGGCTACTTTTTGGCTACTTCGATCCATTTTCCGGCTACTTTGGGCACTTTCGGCTACTTCGGGCACTTTCGGCTACTTCGGGTCATTTTTCGGCTACTTCGGCTACATTTCGGCTACTTCGGGCTACATTTCGGCTACTTCGGGCTACATTTCGGCTACTTCGGGGACTTTTGGCTACTTCTGGCCATTTTTTTGCTACGTCGGGAACTTTCGGCTACTTCGGGCCATTTTTCGGCTACTTCGGGCCAATTTTCGGCTAGTTCGGCTACATTTCGGCTACTTCGGGCTACATTTCGGCTACTTCGGGCTACATTTCGGCTACTTTGGGCCATGTACACTCCCATTTGTGCACATGAGGGGGCACCCTTCTTGAAAATCTTGCCCCCCTAATAGGGAATATGCATTTTTAGGCTCTAGCCACCCCTTGGGTTACCACCCCCTCCAAATCCCCCATGTTAAAAATAAGGGTGTTGAACTATTTTTTTACCCGATTTTTCGACCGGTTTCACTTCTTATCCAATTTTTTTTTTAAATTTGAAATTTTCTGAAAATTTCAAATTTTTTGAAAATTTCAAATTTTTTCGAATTTCAAATTTTTTCGGAAATCAATTTTTTTCAAATTTCAATTTTTTTCTAATTTCAAAATTTTTCAAATTTCAAAATTTTCAAATTTCAAAATTTTTCTCGAATTTCAAAATTTTTAATTTTTTCGTGGCAACCCCGGCTCGGACTCCCGCTGCACCGACGCTGGGGGCTGTCAGCACCGACGCTGGGGCTGTCCGCACTAACGCTGGGGGCTGTCACACTAACGCTGGGTGCTGTCAGCCCCGACGCTGGGGCTGTCAGCACTAACGCTGGGCGCTGTCAGCACCGACGCTGGGGCTATCAGCACCGACGCTGGGGCTTCCCAGATTTTTTCCCCGTTTTTTTTTTGTTCACTTCAAATTTTTTTGAAATTTCAATTTTTTTCAAATTTCAAATTTTTTTCAAAGCTCAATTTTTTTTTTCGTGGCAAACCCGGGTCGGACTATCGCTGCACCGACGCTGGGGGCTGTCAGCACTAACGCTGGGGGCTGTCAACCTAACGCTGGGCGCTGTCAGCCCCGACGTTGGGGGCTGTCACACTAACGCTTGGCGCTGTCAGCCCCGACGCTGGGGCTGTCAGCGCTAACGCTGGGGGCTGTCAGCACCGACGCTGGGGCTGTCCGCACTAACGCTGGGGGCTGTCACACTAACGCTGGGCGCTGTCAGCCCCGACGCTGGGGCTGTCAGCACTAACGCTGGGCGCTGTCAGCACCGACGCTGGGGCTTCCCAGATTTTTTCCCCGTTTTTTTTTTTGAAATTTCAAATTTTTTTGAAATTTCAATTTTTTTCAAATTTCAAATTTCAAATTTTTTTCAAAGCTCAATTTTTTT
>CAXKVW010001646.1:17500-20000 GCA_964058825.1 Carex arenaria
TACTTCGGGGCATTTTCCGGCTACTTCGGGCACTTTCCGCTACTTCGGGTCATTTTTCGGCTACTTCTGGCCAATTTTCGGCTACTTCGGGCCATTTTCGGCTACTTCGGGCCTTTTTTCGGCTACTTCGACTACATTTTGGCTACTTCGGGCTACATTTGGGCTAATTCGGCTACATTTGGGCTACTTCGGCTACATTTCAGCTACTTCGGGGTACATTTCAGCTAATTCGGGGCCATTTTTCGGCTACTTCGGGCCAATTTTCGGCTACTACGGCTACATTTCGGCTACTTCGGGCTACATTTCGGCTACTTCGGGCACTTTCAGCTACGTCAAGTCATTTTTCGGCTACTTCGGGCACTTTCGGCTACTTCGGGCCATTTTTCGGCTACTTCGGGCAATTTTCGGCTACTTCGGGCAATTTTCGGCTACTTCGGTCCATTTTTTGGCTACTTCGGGCCATTTTCCGTCTACTACGGGCACTTTCGGCTACTTCGGGTCATTTTTCGGCTACTTCGGGTCATTTTTCGGCTACTTCGGGCACTTTTCGGCTATTTCGGGCCATTTTTCGGCTACTTCAGGCCACCTTTCGGCTACTTCGGGCCATTTTCCGGCTACTTCGGGCACTTTCAGCTACTTCGGGCCATTTTTCGGCTACTTCGGCTACATTTTGGCTACTTCGGGCTACATTTCGGCTACTTCGGGCTACATTTCGGCTACTTCGGGCCATTTTTTTGCTACGTCGGGGACTTTCGGCTACTTCGGGCTATATTTCGGCTACTTCGGGCCATTTTTCGGCTACTTCGGGGCAATTTTCGGCTACTTCGGAGCAATTTTCGGCTACTTTGGGCCAATTTTCGGCTACTTCGGCTACATTTCAGCTACTTCGGGCTACATTTCGGCTACTTGGGGCACTTTCAGCTACGTCAGGTCATTTTTCGGCTACTTCGGGCACTTTCGGCTACTTGGGGACATTTTTCGGCTACTTCGGGCAATTTTCGGCTACTTCGGGCCATTTTTCGGCTACTTCGGGCTACTTCTCGGCTACTTCGGGCACTTTTCGGCTACTTCGGGCCATTTCTCGGCTACTTCGGGCTACTTTTTGGCTACTTCGATCCATTTTCCGGCTACTTTGGGCACTTTCGGCTACTTCGGGCACTTTCGGCTACTTCGGGTCATTTTTCGGCTACTTCGGCTACATTTCGGCTACTTCGGGCTACATTTCGGCTACTTCGGGCTACATTTCGGCTACTTCGGGGACTTTTGGCTACTTCTGGCCATTTTTTTGCTACGTCGGGAACTTTCGGCTACTTCGGGCCATTTTTCGGCTACTTCGGGCCAATTTTCGGCTAGTTCGGCTACATTTCGGCTACTTCGGGCTACATTTCGGCTACTTCGGGCTACATTTCGGCTACTTTGGGCCATGTACACTCCCATTTGTGCACATGAGGGGGCACCCTTCTTGAAAATCTTGCCCCCCTAATAGGGAATATGCATTTTTAGGCTCTAGCCACCCCTTGGGTTACCACCCCCTCCAAATCCCCCATGTTAAAAATAAGGGTGTTGAACTATTTTTTTACCCGATTTTTCGACCGGTTTCACTTCTTATCCAATTTTTTTTTTAAATTTCAAATTTTTTGAAAATTTCAAATTTTTTCGAATTTCAAATTTTTTCGGAAATCAATTTTTTTCAAATTTCAATTTTTTTCTAATTTCAAAATTTTTCAAATTTCAAAATTTTCAAATTTCAAAATTTTTCTCGAATTTCAAAATTTTTAATTTTTTCGTGGCAACCCCGGCTCGGACTCCCGCTGCACCGACGCTGGGGGCTGTCAGCACCGACGCTGGGGCTGTCCGCACTAACGCTGGGGGCTGTCACACTAACGCTGGGTGCTGTCAGCCCCGACGCTGGGGCTGTCAGCACTAACGCTGGGCGCTGTCAGCACCGACGCTGGGGCTATCAGCACCGACGCTGGGGCTTCCCAGATTTTTTCCCCGTTTTTTTTTTGTTCACTTCAAATTTTTTTGAAATTTCAATTTTTTTCAAATTTCAAATTTTTTTCAAAGCTCAATTTTTTTTTTCGTGGCAAACCCGGGTCGGACTATCGCTGCACCGACGCTGGGGGCTGTCAGCACTAACGCTGGGGGCTGTCAACCTAACGCTGGGCGCTGTCAGCCCCGACGTTGGGGGCTGTCACACTAACGCTTGGCGCTGTCAGCCCCGACGCTGGGGCTGTCAGCGCTAACGCTGGGGGCTGTCAGCACCGACGCTGGGGCTGTCCGCACTAACGCTGGGGGCTGTCACACTAACGCTGGGCGCTGTCAGCCCCGACGCTGGGGCTGTCAGCACTAACGCTGGGCGCTGTCAGCACCGACGCTGGGGCTTCCCAGATTTTTTCCCCGTTTTTTTTTTTTTGAAATTTCAAATTTTTTTGAAATTTCAATTTTTTTCAAATTTCAAATTTTTTTCAAAGCTCAATTTTTTTTTCGTGGCAACCCC
>CAXKVW010001647.1:0-34341 GCA_964058825.1 Carex arenaria
ATATTTTCATAAGAGATCATGTTTAACGGTTTAGATTGAATGTTTTAAACTTAAAAAAATGGGGTGGAGGAAGTCAGAAAAATGTTGGTACAAACTTAACACGGATGTGGCACGAAATAGACCAACGGGTGATGCTGCTGCTAGAGGTTTAATACGAGATGAGCACAGCTTTTGGATGGCCGAACTCAAAGCTGTCCAACTTGGGCTTCAAATGACATGGGGAAAGGGACTTGGAAAGATGATTGTGGAGATCGATTCTGCAATTTTTTTTTTAGATTTTACAAAGTGAAAGAGAGGAAACTGAGAACAACACATTGGAGCAAATTCGGGCATTACTGGAGAAAGACTGAGAAATGAAGATCATGCGAACTGAGAGAAAATGGAATGGTTGTGCTGATCTATTAGCAAAAAATATGCGCTTTCAAGTGGCATTGTTTTTAAATCCTTAAGTTTTATTCTTCATTTTATAAATAATTTGTATTGTATGGATGTATTAGATGCAAATTGTAATAACTTGTTTAATTATGGTTAATTAATAAAATAGGAGAAATCCTCTGATGGCTTTGGTGAGTACATTCATCGATCTTTTCAGAACTAAAACGCTGGCTAGCTACAATTATTGAATTGACTATATATCTTATATAATTAATTAATGTACGTGTTTTAGTCATCAAATTAAATGGGAACACGCCTGCGCCAAGATGAGCTTCCTTTGACATTAATTATATGTTAAGCAAGCTAGCTAGCGATGTTACCGATCCTTATCCGTGAATTAATTATATAGCAGAATAGTCAATACTATGTATGTTTACAAGCAAGAGCCAAGAGGTGTACGTACGGTCTACCAATGTCACACGCTCAAGCCAACCCACCCACATATCATTCTTGTCATTCTCTGCATGCAATCTACCAATCTACCAATGAACTACCAATGAATCTACCAATGAACTACATTATTTTGCTGCTGGCCTTCAATCTAAATAACTGAATTTATATTCTAGGCAACCGTGGATAGTAGCATGGAACTTCAACTTGGTGATGCACTCAAACTGAACTACATAATTTTGATTCTATTTTCGAGTTAGAATACAAGTGCACAATCTTATTGCGTAGTATAATCAGGATATCGATCTACAATTATAGTCTATTAAGTTATAACAATTTTCACTAGTTTCTCTCATTGTCTTATCCTGACCCAACCACTGCTCTGACCACGGAGATAGGAAGAGCCGATCTGAGAGAGACGATCTGGAAGAGAGAGATAAAATATGTTTCTACAATTCAAATTGAGTGAGTTTTTTTACTAATTTCTATTGATGCAGTAACGGATCTAGCATTTTTTAAACTTTGATTTGAATTTCAATTATTTTATTTACTGTTTAGTAACAGATCTCGAATTATCTGAATGTCTAATTTGAATTTTTAGTTCTAATTTGATATTTGAAATCAAAATTACATAAATCGTTTTCTTAATGTCGTTGATTTGAATTGTCTAATGTAAGAAATTACTAGATTCGATTTTTTTTACAGTATTTGATTCACTTTCGAAAGAAGAACACGACTGAATTTGGATTGACAAAATTCATTATTTTCGATTTAGATTGAAGGCCAGCATCAAAATATAAATTCAGTTATTTACTATTTTTAATTTACAATATTCATCTAATAGGTTCACATGTTTTAGTTATACAAGATATGATGAATTTTAAAATACCAGTTTCAAGTGAGGTATGATCTGTACAATATTTTACATGATATATTTATTAGTTGTATAGTATATATTTGTTATTTTACAAATTTGATGCAATAGTTTTCATTCTATTTGTTTTACATATCATTGATTATTTGTGCATTTTGTGGAGCTTGTGTCAAGCTTAATGCAATATGACCCCAGTCAAACAACCATGGTTTTTTTATTTCACCATATAACTCAGTAAGTTATTATTCTCGTATTGCATATTTCATTTACAATTTTTATAGTTTACATAATCAAATTGTACAATATTCATTTTTACAATTTTAATGTGTAAGTTTGGTAGTTTACAACTTCTAGAAGAATAAAATTGTTAGAAATTTTACAATGTTTATGTTTTATAGTTTTCAATTCAATTTTTTTAATTTACATCATTAAATTGTACAATATTCATGGTTTACAGATTTAATGGGTAAGTTTTGTAGTTTACAACTACAATTTTTATAGTATTCATTTTTTTAGTTAGAATCTGCATGATACATGAATTATAATAATTTTATAATTTGTGTACAAGTTTTCATCAGAAATTTACAATATTTATGTTTTATAGTTTTAAAATCAAAATTTTGTAGTTTACAACTTCAATTTTTATAGTATTTAAGTTTTTGAGTTAGAATCTACATGATACAGGAAATATTTTAATTTAAAGGAATAATGTACAATTTAATGGGTAAGTTTTATAGTTTACAACTTCTAGACGGGTAAAATTATCAGAAATTTTACAATATTTATGTTTTATAGTTTTCAAATCATTTTTTTAGTTTACATCATTAAATTGTACAATATTCATGGTTTACAGTTTTAATGGGTAAGTTTTGTAGTTTACAATTACAATTTTTACAATATTCATTTTTTTTAGTTAGAATCTGCATGATACAATAAATAAAATAATTTTATAGTTTGTGTACAAGTTTTAATTAGAAATTTACAATATTTATGCTTTATAGTTTTAAAATCAATTTTTGTAGTTTATATTATCAAATTGTATAGTATTCATGTTTTACTGTTTTAGTGGTTAAATTTTGTAGTTTACAACTTTATTTTTTACAGTATTCATATTTTTTTAGTTAGAATCTGCATGATACAAGAAATATAATAATTTTATAGTTTGTGCACAAGTTTTTAAGTAAAATTTACAATATTTATATTTTATAGTTTTCAAATCAATTTTTGTAATTTACATCTTCAAATTATACAGTATTCATGTTTTACAATTTTAATAAGTAAGTTTTGTAGTTTACAGCTGCAATTTTTATAATATTTTTTTATAATACATATTATATGGTTTTGATGAAAAACAAGCCCCTGTGTCACTCCCTCAATTATCTAGGCCTCAATTTGGCACAATAAGATGGATTTTTATTCTAGCTTGCAAAGCGAATCACTAGGTCCTTATTGCAGTTGTTGTTCCTACTTTGGAAATTCATTATTACACATCTGTTGGTGATAATAATTCATATTTTGAGTATCGTCATCAAATTGTAACTTGGCTTAAAGAGTCTTTTTTCTTGGAGGACTTGTGAGTGTTTATTTTGCATTATTTCTGTAGTATTATGGCAATATTTCACAGAATTAAGACTTTATTTTTTATAATTGTTGGTATCATCTTTCTTTCAACTAAACCAGGTTGGAAAGATGTGATTACTCAGTTTAAGGAGTGCCCTAAGCAAGTAGAAAAATCTATGGACTGTGCTATCTTTATTTTGCGCATTGTCTACAATCTAATTACTGAGATTCCTCATAACTTCACACAGGTAATTTTTTAGTTTTACAATTTTTATTTTCAATTTTTGCAGTTTACATCATCAATTTGTATAGTATTCATGTTTTACAGTTTTAATGGGTAAATTTTGTAGTTTACAACTTCAACTTTTACAGTATTCATGTTTTTTAGTTTGAATTAGCATGATATAGAAAACATAATAATTTTATAGTATGTGTAGAAGTTTTGTTGTTGGTATCTTTAATTATTGTAGTTTACATCTTCAAATTTTAATGTATTCATGTTTTACTATTTTTATGGGTATGTTTTGCAGTTTACAACTCCAATTTCTACAGTATTCATGTTCTACAGCATGTTAACTCCTGTTTTTTTTTTTGTAGGATGATATTGCAAAAGAACGTCTCATCCTTGTTATGAAGCTTCTCACACATCTTAACAATGTGCATCAAAGAGTTATGCAATAAGGAATTTCTTAGAACAGTTATGTTTTATGGAACAATTTATAAGTATGTTTGTTGAACAAAGTGTTTGTTTGTATTTAGTTGAAACAATTGTGTTTGTTGGACAAAGTTTTTGTTTGTATTTAGTTGATCTTTATGTTTTGCTTGCAAAAGTTATGTTTGTGATAATTTGTTTGATAGTTTTCATGTTTTGTAGTTTACATCTGTCATTTTTATAGTTTGTGTAATTAATTTTTACAGTATTCATTTTCTATAGATTGGATCCGTTATTTTTACATAATTCAAATTTTACAGCATTATAGCTACCGTGCTACGAAACTGACACTCGACTTAACTTTTAAGAGTGATATAAATTTTATTTGGAGTCACCACCTATCAGAAAACAGGAAATACAATTCATTTTAGTTTATTGATAATGGGTTCGTGTCTTGGTTATGAATGTGGAAGGTGTTAGGCACCACACTCACCTGTAAGAAAACCGGTCTCTACTGATATCTAGCTTTCAAAATATATTTCAACAATAGTGCAAATTATAAAGTGAGCCGGTCTCTACTGATATCTAGCTTTCAAAATATATTTCAACAATAGTGCAAATTACAAAGTGAGCAAACTAAACATAATACTAGAAAAACCAGAAGAAAATAAAATGACTAAAAATGAATGACAATAAAAAATTTAAGTTTCAATATCACGATCTTCATTGTGGGACTGACTAGCTTTTGAAAGTTGAAGGCTTGACTACTGAAAAAAAAAAAAATTTAGTATGTCTCTTTTTTTTCCTAAGCTCTCTGTTAAAATACTTCTTGAAAGCTGATTTTTGCTCTATTTTTGGACTGATTTCCTTCAGTGTATTTTCTTTGCTATGCTCTTTATTGCTCTTATCAGCCGTCCTCCTAGAATGCAAGCATTGGAGGGTATTTATAATGGAGCTTTGATGTTGTCACGGAGCTCCCAATGTCTCACCACTTGCTTTAGTATTTCCATCCCTAAACCTGCATTAAATGTAATTTGGGTGCTACTTATCTTATAAAATTATGCCCAAGAAAGAGATGAATTTGTCTCAGGTGCTTTAACCATTTTTGAAACCTTTGATAAAACTAGGAATATGGTAGTGAGATTCTTGCCTGATGTTTTTGCATTGCATATGATTTGATTGATAGGCTATCCTATTGTAAATAGTATTTCCTATAGCTTTAAATAGTAAAGGAACATATCACAAGAATAAACCCCAACGCGTCTTGCTTTTTTTTAATTTCTTTTTCTTATTATTATATATTTTTTATTGTCTTTTATTATTATTATGATCCATCTAAGCACAACATTAGAAAATTTAATTTATTATTTTGACTATCAACGTTGTCAAAATTTTGATTAAAATACTTAAATTTTTCTTTACTACACTTTTATGCAATCAACTCATAGTAGCCATATATATATGTTGCTCTAATATATATTATATTGTCAACTTTGGACTTTTTATCTTAAAGTACAAATGGTAGCTAGATTCTTGCCATGATAGGATTGATCTCATATTTTACTTCTATCATGCAATCATGGGCGGACCCAAGTTCAACTGGAGGGAGGGGGGCGGGGGGCAGCTGCCTCCCCCCCTGGATTTTGCGTTTTAGTGTAAGTCGGGACATTTCGATCGACTCTGTCCCTCCTTGGAATATTTTTTGCCTCCCACTGGATGTTTAATTTGTTCTTCGGGTTAAATTTAGGGTTAAAATTAAAATAAATTTCTTCAATTATGATTAATAATTAGAATTATAGATTAAAATATCAGAAATTACAAGTCAGAACATTGACAAGTATAGATTAAAATGTTATTTTTTATTAAGTACTTAATTAATTAATGAATTTGAACCCGATTAGCTATTTAAATCTGATTCGATATTTTTTTGCCCCCCCTGACGAAAATCCTGGATCCGCCCCTGCATGCAATGGTGCTATAGTATTACTATTCATTCATTTGGATGGATCCCATATTCTATTTTTTAGCCGTGTACACATAGTTGAGCTTTTGTAGTAAGTAATTGACATGTTACTCTAATATATATTATGCTTTCAACTTTGGACTTTTGCTCTCAAAGTACAAATGATAGCTAGATTCTTGTCATGATGGGATTGATCTCACATTTTATTTCTACCATGCAATGGTGCTATAATATTACTATTCATTCACTTGGATGGATCCCATATTCTATTTTTAGTTGTGTACACAAATGATCATAGACGAAGTTGCTATGTCTGAAATTTTAATGTTGCTGCATCATAATCAAATTATATGTGAGTTTTAATTTAGTCATCTAATTTCACATTTTGACAACCAACGAATAAAAAAAAAACCTAAGTAGCTTCTTTTTTATTATTATTATTTTTCCTTTTTTTATTATTATTTATTATTATTATTATTATTTTAGTTGAATATTTAGAATTCATAATATATAATGAAGGAGAAATGCACAAGTGATTTTAATCAATTATTATTCTAACCATATCTACAACAATCTTAATTATCTCACATACTCTCATTATATTTCAACTAAAATTAATTGAATGGTAATTTTACTGGGGACCTGGACACCTGGTATGTGTGCCTTAAAATAGTGTGAATAATAACAATCAACTAGTGCAAATTCAAGAGAATATATTTTTGTTACACGTTACATAGTGCCTTGAAATAGTGGTGAATAGTGTGAATAGTAACAACAAAATAGTGCCAATTCAAGATAGCATCTTGTAACTCTTTTTGCTATATTTTGCATGTGTACATAGTGCCTTAAAATAGTGGTGAATAGTAACAACCAAATAGTGACAATTCAATATAACATCTTGTAACTCTTTTTGCTACACGTTACATGTGAAAAATAGTTGAAATATAGTCATACCAAGTTGTCAATATCATGACAAAAATTAACTTAGTTGAAAATAGCATAACATGTGGGAATAATAGTTAACAATATATCTATGATCCTATTATTCATGGGAGCATAAGCAAAAGGTCATAAATAAGCTAGTATATGCAATAGAAGGCTATAAATAAGCTAACTATAAATATTTATGATAATTCCAGCTTATGTTGATATTTATGTGACGTATTAATTAATTCCTCAGACTGATCAATGTTTAAAATCATAGGTACGAAATTAGATTGATCAATAATTAAAAACTCGTCTGATATGAACTAATAAGAAGTGAGGATAAATCATTTTTCTACTTAGTTCAAATTAACTTGATACATTTGCTATATAAAATGTCAAATTTGCACCTGACATGTTAGGATATGACTCCATTGGCTAATCGGACATGTGAAAAGTAGATATTATAAATTAATAGGTGAATAGTTTCACACACTTTTACTATATTGATACATTATATAAGTGACAAGGTGTAGACAATAGGTAACGTGTGGATTTTTCTTAACTATTGTCATGCTCTCACTTTTACTACTGTCAGCTCCATGTGAATGTTGAAATTATGAGATACATTACACAGGTGAATAGTTTCACACCCTTTTAATAGGTGAATAGTTTCACACACTTTTACTATATAGATACATTACACAAGTGCCAAGGTATGAATAATAGATAACGTGTGAATTTTGTCTAAACCGCTGCAGTGTCCCAAAAATATCGATGAATAACATTTTTTTTTTTTTGAAAAAAGTGGGGATACCACCAGCTTCATTACGAAACTCAATGTTCATACAAAAGTAACAAAATAAAAGACATGAAAAATAAAACTACACAAACATCTAAAAGCCAACTAAACCATAGAACCTAAGTATAATGGAATAAAATCTACGAAGACAAACAAACATCAACATAAACTGTAACGAGCTAGTAATCAAAGAGAGCCCTATCACGGATATAGTCAGAGAGGTCCTGTCCCTCGAGACCAAGAAAAGCGTCCTCTTCTGAATCCGTATCCTGAGCTGAGGTAGGTATCAAAGAGCCTGCCTGATTCAATGAAGTAATATCCATAGGTAGAATTAAAGTAAGTTTAAAATATGAGTCATCTAGTCGGGCCTTACACCAATATGAAGTTAAAGCTATAATTGAAGAACCTACAGAACTAATGGGGGGGACAGGTACTTGCTGAAAGCAAACTTTGTTTCTGGTAAGCCAAACCAACCATAAAGTAGCAGCTCTAATTAATTCTACAAGTAAGGAGTCTTTTAAAGGTATCCAATAATCAAAAAGCCATAGATCCGCAATAGTGGTACAATTGTAATCGAAGTTATTATGACGTCCTATCCATGACCAAAGGGCAGAAATATAAGGGCATGTAACAAAGAGATGATCTACTGTCTCGGGTGCACCACAGAATAGACAATCTACATTACCTTGCCAACCACGTTTAACTAAATTACATTTGGTAAGGATTTTATTTTGTTGAAGTAACCAAACAAAAATCTTAATCTTTAAAGGAATTTTGGCATGTCATAAAGTGGAATAATTTGTATTGGGAATACCCCTGTTTGACAACCATAGATAGAGAGAATGTACAGTAAATAAACCCGAAGGAGTCCATCGCCATAAAATTTTATCGGGGGAAGTCGGCTCAGGAAAAATAGAGCTATAGGAGCAAGAGTTAAATAATTGTTGCCATTCAATAAATAGGATGCCTGTAAGTTGTCTATCAAACTGAATATTTAGAATAGAGTTGGAGAAAGCATTGGAAACTAAAAGTTGTGGATTAGATGCAATTCTAAATAGATTAGGGTAAACACAGTATAACGCACAATCACCAAGCCATCTATCTAACCAAAAAAATGTAGAGTTACCATTACCAATCATCCTATTGATACCCAACTCATTAATTTGTAAAAATGATAAAACTCCAGACCAGAATGAAGAAACTTGAGGAATGTGTAAACCAGTTAAGCCATACTTAATAACTAAAATGGTCTTCCATTTACCAGTGACAGTGGGGTCTTTGAAACGGTACCACCACTTAGCCAACAAGGCAATATTCATATATTGCAAGTCTAAGATACCTAAACCACCCTGATCTTTTGGTAAACAAATAGTGGGCCAATTAAGAAGATGGTATTTTTTCCTAGTAGGGGACCCTGAACCAGACCAAAGAAATTTCCTACGAATGCTATCAATTTGGTTACGAACCTTGACAGGCATTTTATAGAGGGACAACCAATAAAGAGGGATTGAAGAAAGGACTGAATTAAGTAAAGTGACCCGACCACCTAATGTAAGCAAAGAACCCTTCCAAGTTTGTAATCGTTTGGTAAATTTATCAACTAAAGGAGACCAATCAGCAATCTGTAATCTCTTCCAATGAAGAGGAACACCTAAGTAAGTAATAGGGAGAGAGGCCAACTTACAGCCCAATTGATTAGCTAAAGAAACAGCACTGGTATGTGAGATATTTAGAGCAACTAGTTCACTTTTGTCAAAATTAATTTTAAGACCAGAAGCAATTTCAAAACCTAATAAGAGATACTTAAGATATTCTAATTGAACGGAATCCGCTTCTAAGAATAGTAGGGTGTCATCAGCAAAATGAAGATTCAACACTTTAGTATTATTATTATTAAAGGAACCTAAACCAGATATAAACCCAGCATCTTGGGCCCTGCTAAGAATCTTATTTAAAGCATCAGCTACAAGATCAAATAAAAGAGGAGAAAGAGGATCCCCTTGTCGAAGACCCTGCTTACATGAGAAATAATTGCCTTGCTCCCCATTAAAGGATACGCAAGTTCTACCCCCCTTGAAAATATCATGAATCCAATTAATAAACAATGGTCCAAAACCCCTAGCATACAAAACTTCTAAAAGAAAATCCCAATTAACCTTGTCAAAAGCTTTCTCGAAGTCTAATTTAAGTAGAATACCCTGTTGTTTAGTAATCCTAACATTATGTAAAATTTCATGAGCAATAACAATATTATCTCCAATCAATCTACCTTTAACAAAGGCAGCTTGGGAGTCATCAATAAGGGGATCCATTACCAAAGCAAGCCTATTAGTTAAGAGTTTAGTGATCATCTTAAAACTACAATTAATCAAACTAATAGGTCTATAATTCTTAATAGAAGAAGCATCAACTTTTTTAGGTATTAAACAAATACAAGCTAAATTCAATTTAGAAATATCAAGGGATCTATCATAGAAAGCCTGAAACAGTTTAAATATATCAAACTGAACTAAATCCCAAAAAGACTGATAAAAAAGAAAGGAAAGTCCATCAGGTCCAGGAGCCTTATTGGGATTGCAAGAAAAAACTGTATGTTTAATTTCCTCTAATGTGAAAGGTAATTCTAAAGAAGATCGTTGTTCTAACGTAAGTTGTTCAGAAGAAGACCACAAATCAGGTTGTAAAGAAAGAAATCTAGAAGAACGGGTACCTAACAAGTCTTTAAAATAAGAAGTAATATGTTCGCGAAGAATTAAAGGATCATAAACTATAGTACCATTAATATCTAGGAAATAAATTGCCATTTTTTTCCTACGGGAAGATGCATAAACATGGAAAATTTTGGTGTTAAGGTCACCTTCCATAAACCATTTAAGACGTGATCGTTGGTGCCAATAAAGTTCCTCTTCATGATATATTTTATGTAAGTTAGTGAGACATGATTGCCATTGGGCAAAATCATCTGGGGATAAAAGCTGAGAATTAAGTAAAGATTCATAAAAAGCAATTTGGTCAAGAAGAGATGATTTAGCCCTACGTTTCGCCCCCTTGAGGTTGGCATTCCAACCTCGTAATTTTTGACGAAAAAATTGTAACTTAAGTTTCCAAGATAAACCCAAATCAGAACCCAAATGAAAAGAGGACCACCAATTAATAACTAAATCAGAAAAACCTTCTTGCGACAACCAAGTTTTATCAAAATTCAAAGATGAAGTACAATATGACATAACAGAATCAGTAGAGAGAATCAGGGGGTTATGATCAGAGTAAGTACGAGGTAGAGATTGAACCAAGGAAGAAGGGTACGTAGTAAACCATTGATTGGTACAAAAAAATCTATCAAGTAATGCACGGGAAGGGGAAGAAATAGATCTAGCCCAAGTAAATTTACAATTATGAATAGGTAGTTCCATAAGGTCCAGGTCTGAAATCAAATTATTAAACCGATTACTCAGGATATAATTATAAGAAGGACCTTGCCTCTCATGACGGTATCTAATTAGGTTAAAGTCACCACATAATAACCAAGGGAAAGGTCCTAAATTGGGGATGGATCGAAGTTCGGTAAGAAAAGCACTACGTTGAGAAGAAAGGACAGGACCATAAATCACAGTGAAGAGCCATTCAAAAGGGTCATATTTATTTTTCAAGTGAATAGTAATAGAGAAATCATGAATCCAAGAATTAATAATGCTAAATTTAGAATCATTAATGCCTAAAAGAATGCCACCCGAAGAACCTTGAGAAGGTTTAAAAATCCAATGAGAAATGGAGGAATTGAAGGCAGTAAGTGTTCTAGTAGGAAAAGATTCCATTTTAGTTTCCTGAATGCCCACAATATCGATATGGTTGTTTAATAACAAATCTCTAAGAAAACGACGCTTAGTTGCTAAGCCCAAACCACGTGCATTCCAATTAAAGACTTTAATCATTAGAAGATGGAGAACCCTCATTAGTAACATTAAAAACTAACTCACTAATATCTAAAACAGGACCTGCAGGAACGATAGGTTTAGAGGAAATTACTTCCGAAAAAGCACTAGTAAACCTTGATTGAGACAAAGATTTAAGTTTACTAACCGCAAGCAATTTCTCTTCAGAAGAAGAACCCAAACAAAACCCACTAATATCATAGAGTGCAATAATCTCAGAATCAGATAAATGTGCATAAGGAAATTGAGTGAGAATGGCATTACCTGATGCACCACCAGATTTACCCGACTTCTTAGCACCGGTGCCATCCATCAGTTTTTGACGTAAACTGTGTCGCAGATCATCAGTGATAGGGAGTGCGGGGCCTTTGCCACGAGCGTCATGAGGGAGAGGAGGCTTGGCAGGGGCCGGGGCTGAGACAGGAACAACGGAAGGGACTGAGACAGGAACAGATGAAGGTGTAGGGGCAGAGACAGGAACATGAGCAATCTGATTGGGTGCAACAGGAAGAGGTGCAGGTGCCGAGACAGGAATGGCTGTAACAGGATCGGAAGTCATAGTCTGGGCCGAATCAACAAAAGCAGAGTCCATAGGCGGAGGTTCAGTCGAATAGGTGACTAGAGAAAATGGTATGACAGAAGAAGAAGGTGCAGTCGCAGGAAAAGCAGGAGCAACACAATCAAGGGGTGGAGAAGAAGCAATTGGGGGAATAGCGAAAACCCGAGCAGATGAACCTGGGCGATCCCGATCTAATTGGATAAACTGACGCACAGGAGGAGGGGATCGAACTCTTTTGTGAGAAGAAAATATCTGGCGACGAAGATACCCCCATGGAGGCAAGGTATTTTCCTCTTCTACAACTGTCTGAATCAAATAGGAGCTGGATTCACCATTAGTGTCAGTGAAAATCAGGTTACGGCAAGCCGGAATTGCCTCCTTGTCCGGAACAGCGATCTTGATGCGAGTAATCATCAGGTTCGTGTGCTCCAGAGATCTCGGATCTGTATCCACCAAGGTTCCGCCTAATTCCCGTGCAAGTTGACTAAGTTCCGGTGTCTTCCACAGATCATGCGGGTAGTCAAAGATCTGGACCCAATAGGTTTGAAGACGACGGCCATTGTTGAAGCGCGTGAACTCGTAAGCCTGTACAGGGAAGACAATGTCGCCAAGAATTAGTTGACCGTCACGTAGAACCGAAGAGCGCCAATTGAGATCCGGAGGAGCCACCAAAAATTGATTGTTAGGCAGCTCACGAGCAATCCAGGACCAGCGAGGAATTGGAAATAGGCGAGAGAGATGGGCCTGGATGTACTGTGCTCCCAGGCGGTGTGAGTCAGTCAATACAATTCCTTGAGCCAGAGAGGAACGGAAGCGAGTGGTAGCTGGCGTGGCATAGTAGCGAATTGGAGGGAGAACATTTGCTTCTTAAAGGCGGTCATGAGTCGGAATTGGCCTAGGGAACATTGTTAGTAATGGGAGCTTGTCTGGGTTGAAGGAGGGAGGTTTAAGGGAAGAGTTGATGGGAGACGTAGATGTGGTAGAGGGGGGAAGAGGGAGAAGGGGTTGGGACTTATGTAAGGGAGGTGGAGGTGGTTTGGGAAGTGAAGGCGGATTGCAATTGACAGCCCTGTGACCTGTTTTGTTACATTTGAAACAGATTAACGAATTTCGGCAAGAAACCGTTGGATGGTCTAAAGCTCCACAGCGATAGCAAACAGGTAAGCCTTTCTCGGAATGAGATCGCAACTTGGCCAATTTGACGGAGACCGGGTTCTTGAAAGGCAAGGAGGCAGGCGGTAAATGGGAGGATGTAGAGGTACCAATCGGATGACGGCGTGAAGCAGGTTGTGAAAGTATATCAGCGCGGACGACATCAGTGAAGGACGGTTGGGAGTGGGACACAGTGGAACCTGGTGGAGATAGCTGTGGCAAACGATTGGGAACCAGATTGAGCTTAGGAGTCGGAAGAGAGAATTGGGGGACATGGAGTGTGGGAGGAGGAGGTGGTTGAGAGGCGTTGGATTGAGCCAAAGAATGCGCAAATCTTTCCAAAGAAAGGTGAAGACCACTCAGGAAGTCCTGAATGATCTCTGTCGTATTTACCATAGCAATAAAATAGAAAGATGGGCCAAGACGGATAAATCTTGAGAGAAGAACGGAATCTTGAAAAGCCAGTCAAAGTCGGCCTAGAGAGGCCCAGTGGATAATTCTTTAACTTCCTTCCTTTTTATCGATGAATAACATTCATATGTGCAAAGAGAATTTCTAAATTATGCAAGTTCAAGAGAAGCCATTGAAAATGACAGAAATGACCTTGAAAATGACGTTTGACACAATAAAATAGTGGTATTTCAATAGCTTGATACAAATGTAGTTGAAACAGTAGTGTGACATGTGAAAACAATGGCCTAAAATGTACTTGTGGTGAATCCCCAGGTACCATTGATTTAAAATAATATTAATTGTATGATGCATAAAAATATTATAAGATGCAAGTGCAACATAAAGTCTCACATGCTTTCCAATGCAATTGAGTTGTAATACAAATATGTTCTTAATATAGGCTCTTATCACCAGAAAGTTGTTGCAAAACTAAATATTTTTTCCCATTAGATTTTATCTTAATTTTATAAGATGATATATTTTGAGAAAAAAAATTTTCTTCCCATTAGATTTTATAAGAAATGCATTTTCTTCATTATATTATTGACTTTTATCTTAATTTCACGAGATTATACTAGTATAATTTATTTTAAAACGGCAGATAAAAAAAAATAAATGAAAAAGAAAACTAGCGATGTGATCGATACATTAATTGAAACATTGAGTTGTAAAGCATATCTTTTTGTAGAAGCATAAATATTACGTTATTGATTCGTCCTTAATTTTAGAGCTCGTGTTTGGAGCAAATATATTATTTGCTTTCAAGATTACACAACTTTTGAGTGTTTACAAGTATTCATTTTTAAATTTACAGTACTCATAGATTTGTTTTATATTATACACATTGTTATTTTACATGATATAAATGCATATAGTAATATTTGGGAAAAAAAATGAAAAAAAAGTTTGCAAAAAACAATAATTTTGAAAACTTCTAGAAGAGTAAAAAAAGAATTAAAAACTTATAGAAGGGTAAAAGTACGCAAGTTGACAATTTTTAAGGTACAACAAGTACATTATTGTCATTAATTGTCAAAGTACAAAAGAGTGAAAGTACAAAGTATATCAAGTGCAAAATGTTTGGAAGTTGCAAGATTTGTTGTTTTTATAATTTTTTATTGCCTATTATATATGAAAGAAGTTTTAGCTTAATGCAGATGGATAAAATATGTTCAACTTTATTGAATTTTCAATTCCATGAAAACTTTGCTTAGAGATGCTATCGGGTTGGGTAGGGTCCAGATACTATTTTTTATGGACCTGTACTCTAAAAGTGTTTGGGTCTAAATTTCGATCATATACTTATTAGTTTCAAATCGGATCGGTTCTGAATCCGGATACGTATCTACCTGTAGATATTTGTCACATTCCGAGACAACCCGCCACGTATTTCTACGTAAGGCGTACGCACATCACATATATTATCAATAACAATATAAATAAAGCCACATTTTATTTCATAAACAAAAGAATTTTAACAAACGATCACGGCAGACATGGCTAGTAATACAGACACTGCCATGTTTGCTCAATTTGTCACTTATTGAATCATAGAAATAAAAACTAAACAACATGTGGCAATTTATTAATCATATGTCTTCCCGCTTAGTCTCACTCTTGTCCTTCCTCGAATCCTTCTTTTTCGTTACCTGGAACCCACATAAAAGTGGAACGGGTGAGAGATCGAACCTTCTCTCAGTGCGGGATTTAGTTCCAGCTTAGAGCTTATAAAACCTTTACATATTCTCACAAATATGAACATATACAATTAAAATGCGTATGCTTCTTCTAATGCAATG
The DNA here is from genome assembly GCA_964058825.1 of Carex arenaria. Lineage (NCBI taxonomy): Eukaryota > Viridiplantae > Streptophyta > Magnoliopsida > Poales > Cyperaceae > Carex > Carex arenaria. The sequence continues at coordinate 15,496 of CAXKVW010001647.1, forward strand.
CATATCCTATCATCACTTATGATTTTCATTTACTTTCAAAATTCCGTTAATCCATTTCATGTCATTCCAATGGGAAGTCCAACCAACATTGGAATGTCGCCAACCCACTGGGAAGTCCAACCAACAGTGGGAGGCCGCCAACTCACTGGGAAGTCTAACCAACAGCGAGAGGCTATCTCACTAGACGGGGAGTCCACCCTACGCTAGGTATTGACCCGTGACAGGACCGCTTTCGCCTACAGTCACATTATCGAGGGGTCCAGTCGAACACTATACCCAATGTATACATCCCGATATGCAAGCATATCGGCTCCTGTTCACTTTCCATATTCGTTCATTTCGCGTACATTCACTCAATCACAAAAATCCATGCCATGCTCAACACACACAAGTCATGCAAGCCCATTGGTCAAAGTATGAATCCTATCATTTCATGCAATTTATTTATGTTCTACTTGGTCATACGAATGGTTCGAAAACAACATGCATAAATCCAACTAATGCAATGATAATAAACAGTTCAATGACAATAGACATGTAAAATAGTTTTATAAAGTCTAGGAAACCCGCACCTGTTGTCGTGAGGTAGTTCACTGTTGTCCCTACGACTTTTCTTACTTCGCTACTCAAATCTAGACCACGAAATATTATTTCTAAATTAATATTTATTCACGTTTCTCATTGAATAAGTTCATATTTATTAAGTTTAGAAATAGACTTCTTTACAATTAAAATAAATTCGGGGTCATCGGTGAATAACTCCCAGGGTCTTCGGTGAAAATTTGCTATTTATTAAATTAACCTATGCAATTGAAACTTTGGTCAAACCTTTTCATTTTAATTGAATCTCGCTGAAGTTCGATACTACTTAAACCTTTGAGATTTAAAGAAATATTAAATTGATATACTATATGAAAGTTGAAGTATTTAGCATAGGATTGACGTGCTCTAAAAATATAAAGTGCAAGATCAATTACTAGTTGATAAATTGTTGAACAGTGAGAAACATATATAAGTAACATATTGATACAAATAGTAATATATAGCGAGGATAATATATGTAGATATAAAATTATGAGTATCAGCTATTAGTAGTGCATATAAAGAAGAGAAATATCATAAGTGAATTATTGAAATCTGACAATCGAAATAACTCTTAATTTCCACCAATAAATGATCAAGAGATTTAATTTGGTGACCATTAATATGTTTGCTTCAAAGTAAATAAACGAAAATATAATAATTAATGTTCTTGAAATAAATCAAGATTTCTTGAAATCAATTAGTGAACCTGAGGGTTTTACACTCGTAAATTTTGATTATAATAATATTTAATAAACCATTAGATTTTTATTCAAGAATTACTTTAACTAATTGAACAAGAATGTAAATTTTAAGAAATTAAACGATAAATTAATATAACAAATATGAAATTTTTAGAATATTTAATTTTTAGAAATCTTATCAAACAAATCCACATAAACAAATATTCAATCCACTTACAAATCACAAAATATAATTTGAAATTGGATACCTTAGTTTGAGGGCTTTATTTTCCAGGAAGGGTGCTGCTTTGATCCCCTATGGGAGCTATGAAAGAAGGAGGGAATAAAATATGGACCTCATTTCTAATTGCTGTGAAGAAGTCGGAACCGGCATTTTTATTCATAACAAAAAAAAAAAATATATATATATTATTAATAACCGGTCCACCAAAACAATTTCACCCATGACCAAACCGCCCCGCCATCTGGCGGTTTACCCCCCCCCCCCCCCTAAACCGCCCCCCCCATCCGGCGGTTTAGTATATATATATATATATATATATATATATATTTTATAATTTTTTTATTAATTATATAAGATCCCATCCGAACCCGAAACCCTAGCCACCCCTCTCTCTCTCTCACTCTCGGATCTCGGATGTCAAACAGTGGTCCGATGCGATTTTTAGCCGATTACGATCAACAGTGACCGAGGTATGTTTTTTTTTAAATGTTACCTTTTTTCTAAATGTGAGAAATTTGATAAATAAAAAAAAAACTAATATTGAACGAATAATTCATTTTGTATTATTATTTTATATGTTGTTTGTGTTGTTGCCTTATTTAGGCGAAAACGATGAACAGAGAAACATCAAGTGAATCTTCCGGTAGTGGAAAAAGGAAATCTGAAAGGTCAACGATGAACGGTTCTTGTACTATGAAGAACTGTGTAATACATAGGTCATTGAATGACGATGATGATTTTGAGAAAAGTCTTTACAAAAAACAAAATCCGATTAGTTTTGGGAAAAAGCCTAATGCGACTCATATCGGCAAAAACCAGGAGAAAACGATGAACAGAGAAACATCAAGTGAATCTTCCGGTAGTGGAAAAAGGAAATCTGAAAGGTCAACGATGAACGGTTCTTGTACTATGAAGAACTGTGTAATACATAGGTCATTGAATGACGATGATGATTTTGAGAAAAGTCTTTACAAAAAACAAAATCCGATTAGTTTTGGGAAAAAGCCTGATGCGACTCATATCGGCGATGTGAAAAGAAAGAAAAATGCTGGTAAAACTGTCTCTTCGGCTGCTGCGACTGAACACTCTAACAATTAATGTGTAATAAGTTAATTGAATCAGTGTGTAAGACTATCAGTGTGTAGTAATTATCAGGTTTTGTAGTAATTATCAGTTTTTGTAGTAATTATCAGTTTTTATCTAAGGAAAATGGTTCACAACATAAGTTTTTATCTAAGGAAAATGGTTCAATATATTTCCGTGAAGAATATAATTTGTGGTGCGAGTTCAATTTCGTGTTCTCTTTTTTCTTTTATCACTCTCTCTGTTTATTTCCATGTCAGTCGTGCTTTGTATTTGATTTAATTTCGTGCGTGAGTTTTAGACGATGGAGAAGATATAGGAAATGTCAATTCCAATAATTTCTGTTCGATCATCAGAAAAGTTGAGGACCAATAATGGTATGTTTGTACCTGTTTATGGTTTTGTAACATAAATTAATTAAATAAGTTAATTAACATACGGAAAATGGTTCACAACATAAGTTAATTAAATAAGTTCATAGCGTAACTGAACAAATAAGTCTGGAATATAAGATAGAAATATAAATACAACATATGCTGAATTAAGTCTTCTTGCGGCTGAACAGACCAAGTCTACTTCTTAGGTTTCTGGAAGTGGATGACGGCGTGACATCAGCAGTTGTAGAGCCCTGACTACTCCCTGATTGGCTTCCCTGGCTGGGTCGCCTGCTTCCAGAAGGTCCGGCATTGGCAACCACCCTAGCATTCTCTCTTTCGTTGGCTTCGTTTACGGCCTCTGCAATGCATTTCATTGAACATTCAATATCAATATTTAAATTTAGTTTCAAATCAATTTTAAGTTTATCACAGATCATCTACATACCTGCCCTCTGTCTGTCAGTAGTAGAACGGTGAGCCTCATGTCCCACTCGACGACCTTGCATCCTGTCCATATGCATTGTTCGCCGATTGTGTTTCCTCCTCCCCTTCCTGATCCATTTCTTATCGGGAACCACCGTAGGCCCAAGGTTGTATGGCCACTGGTACTGGTTGGGGTAGCTGTGAAATGATGGTGTCCAGGTGTGCAGAAGGAAATCGGTACGGTAATAGTTATCAACAAATACGTCCTCAGAAAATTTTCGTTCTCGGCAAACCGCCATAACATGAGAACACGGTATGCGAACTAACTGGGGGCCTTGGCACTCGCACATTACTTGATTGTTATCGCCTAAAATGACTTTGTACTTGCATGCGCGTTGTTGAGTTTCGATAATGCCATTTTGGTTCATGCGGGGTGGAATAATCTCACTTTGAACCTGCACTTCATATTCCGTACCTGTGGTACCATACGGTACAACGCGCATGACAGAACCTTTTTCTCTGTGTTTGCTTAATTTCTCTTCAACTCTATCTGAGAATGTTTGGTCCCTACTCGCTAAGGCAGTGGCTTTAGCATGCCTCTCAACAAACCAAGCATTTAACTTGTAGAATGTGTCCTCCACTAGTGAAACCACGGGTAACATACGGCTCTGTTTGAAGACATTGTTTAATGACTCTGACCCATTAGTGGTCATAATTCCCCATCTCCAACCTCCATCACATGCTTGAAATATCTTCTCATATGCTGACGGCTCGAACGGATCTTTCGGACGTCTCTTGCCTGCCTTCGCTAAATAGGCATTTGCCTCCGGAAATGTCTACAAAAAATAGATAAATAAAAGTCAGTTATACAAGTCGTACAAATGTCTAAAACAATTATGAAAAAAGAAATGCATACATACTCTTGCAAATTCTCTGAACATTTCTTCCATCCGTCGTGGTTTTTTCCTTTTACAGCCAATTTTGAACCTGTCAGCAAGCCACTCACCTTCGCCGGTATTCTTGCACAGGTTCTCACAAATGTGTTGCATGCAGAACCTGTGCACAGCCTCTCCGGTATTCGTGTTCCAACCATAGTTGGGGCTATTAAGTACATGTTTAATGCCCAAGTGCTGGTCTGATATTACGCAGATGAACCTATTTCCTACCACCTCGTTTCTCACAAAGGACATGAAAAAACCCCAATTTGAACCATCCTCCTGTTGAACAATGGCAAAGGCTATGGGCAACAACTGGTTTTCAGCATCATATGCACATGCTATAAGCAGAGCCCCACCATACCGGCCGGACATGAAGCATGCATCGATGCTGATCACAGGTCTAAGATATCGAAAGGCTTCAATACATGGACCGAAAGCCCATGCTATGCCCTTGAATTGTACCTCACCGGGTGTATCGGTTGGTACATGCCACTGCTGGAATCTGGTTCCTGGATTTGTACTTGTTATGGCAATAAGTAATGGTGCGAGGAGATTGTACGACCCCTTCCAGGTTCCGAAGCATCTGCAGACTGCGAGTTCCCGACCTCTCCACAATCTATTATAATGTGGAGTTATATATGAGTAGATCTTTCTCACCGCACGAGCAACCTCCTTAATGCTCATCGCAGGCTCTTCCTTAATGTCTTCCATAATTACATCGGCAATAACTGATGCCGTCAGCGCAGTATGGTCTTTCCTTTTTGACGCAGACTTGCAAGTGTGTGGTCCCTTGACATCCTTAATTATCCATGCCTCCCCCTTGCCTTTAGGCGCGGCAGACAACTTCCATTTGCACTTTGTCTCTTTACAAATTGCAACATACCGGGTCCTCTCTCGCTTGGCTACTGTAAACTCCCAGTTACCATTTAAATGGAACTGCTTAACTTTCCTCGACAGTTCTTCTATGTTGGTGTAAAGCTGGCCCGGGCTAATCTCTTCGTTATATACAACGCGTGTCCCAAAATAAGAAATGTCTGCTTCTTCAAAGGAAGTAGTGTCATTGAATGTCCTTACCGGGTGCTTGTCCCTTCGTCCACTGATCGGAAATCTATATTCAATTGGAGGAGGCATAATATTCTCATCATCGCCCTCTGATAATCTGTCTGAATCCCAATCCCCGTCCCAATCATCACCAGTTTCTATTTCCTCCCTCGGTATCTCATCTATACCGTCAATATTAATGTCTACATCATTTTGATCGACTGCAGACTGTCTTCTAGGTTCAGGGGGGTTATAGCTAGGTAATGGATCAGGTACTGATTGATATCCAACCCGACCAACACATGACCGTCTTCTAGTTTCAGCCCGGGGTGCAGCACGGCGCTCAGGTACATGCAAATACCTATCTCGTCTCACAGGTTCACGAGGGGGTGAGGTCACATCCTGGTTGTGATCATACCTATAATCAGTGGTATAATTGTCATATCCTGGGTTTTCATTCTCGACATAAGGTCCAGCCCTAGTGTCCAAGTTCTGCTCTGCACAAGGTCCAGCCCCGATGTCCAAATTGTTCTGGGTGGAAGATCCAGCCCCAATGTCAAAGTTGTTCTGGGTAGATGGTCCAGCCCCGGCACCAACTGGTTCAATCGAAACTTTTTTGCAAAATATGTCCATTATCGGGATTGAAGTGGACTCAAAAAAACCATACACAGCTGTCCATATATCCTGGTCTGCTATAGGATATTTTACATAATAAGGTTTGCCACCTGTCGGTTGGTTGTTAATTCGGGTACTGATTTCTACAGTAAATCGGGCACGGTCCCAACTGGTTTTTTGCAAGATTGCTTCCTTTATTTCATAAATTGAAGTATTGGCATTCAGTTGGAAGCCGTAACTCGCATCTTTCGAGTATTGGCATCCGAACTCCCCTTTCGTGATTTTTCCACTCCAGTACAGTGCAATTAACATTTTTGGTTTATTTCTGAAACAACATATAAATTCGTCTCAAAACAACATTTTTGGTTCAATATAAATTTTTTGTTTATTTCTAAAATTTCTAAAATTTTAAAAAAATTAAATTAAAAAAAAAATACCTCGGTCACTATTGATCAAAATCGCCTCAAAATCACCTCAAAATCGCATCGGAACACTTTTTGAGAGCAGAATGGATCAATTAGTTTGTATTGGACGAATTATGGTGAGACAAGAGAGAGAAAACGTTAAATATAGGAAAAATGGGTAAACCGCCCCTTGGGGGTGCGGGTTGGGTGGGGGATAAACCGCCCCATTGGGGGGCGGGTTAGGGGGGGGGTAAACCGCCGGATGGGGGGGCGGGTTAGGGGGGGGGGGGGGGGGTAAACCGCCAGATGGCGGGGCGGTCTGGGGGGTGTGTAAACCGCCCAATGGTGGGGCGGTTTGGTCATGGGTGAAATTGTTTTGATGGACCGGTTATTAATAATATATATATTTTTTTTTGGTTATGAATAAAAATGCCGGGAAGTCGGAAAGTAGGGTATGATTTATTATAGGAGTAATTTTTAAATGGAGAGTTGCTATTTACGAAGGAGGTGTGCTTGGGTAAAAAAAGGTACGCAGCATCAATCGCGTTTGATAATTTATATAAAGATTTAATTAATTGGTGCATCTAGTTGTGTAGGTGTCCAAATTCAATTAGAGAGTTTATGGAAGTTAATAAAAATTAAGGAGTGACTTTTGTTGTGACTTTATTCTGCCATTTGAAATGAAAATATGAATATTTTGGAAAGAACCTCCATACATATCTGTAGATATATCAAATGACGATTAGAATCTAAAATAATATTTCTTTATATACTAAAATATAATATTATATATAATCCGAATGATATGTAATCAATAATATTTCTAAAATATTTCTTTATTATGCTTGATTATATCATTTTAATAGGTATTTTTTTTTATCGATAAACTAAAACAATATATATAATAATAATAACAATATAATAATAATAATAATAATAATAATAATAATAATAATAATAATAATAATAATAATAATAATAATTTGATGTGACGGGGCGTTACAATATTTTAGGTCCAATTTTTCGGTTCCGAGTATATAGATATTCATAACTTGTTTGTGGATTATCAGATTTAGTTTGGATCCGGGACGGGTCCGGATCCGGAGCGGGTACATCTCGCAACTCACAAGAATTTGAGAAACCCTTTACATTTAAATATAATTATAATTTCTTAAACATCTCACATAATATATCATTATAATATAAATTAAAATCTACTCCAAAAGATTGAAGATGAGATAATTTTAGAAAGTAAAATATTAGAGATAGTGATTTCATTATATAGTTCCAAAAATCCATTAATAGAATATTAAATATTAATACTAATTTGTTTCAATCAATGAAGAGAGTAATAAATTTCAATGATATGTGCAGAAAGGCAAATATATGATATACAAAGATATAAAAAAGAAATTAATTAGCTTCAAAAATTCATAGACAAAAAGTTACAAATTTCGAAACTTTATGCAGCGTCTTCACTCCTATAGTATCGCCTTCCTCTCCTTCTCTCCTCTACTGCGATTTTCTCTACTTCCCCTTCATTGGCGTTCATTCCCTTTGTATGTTTGGATGGTGTAAGAATAGCTAGAATAGCAATGTGCATCCAAACAACATTTTTGCTATTCGGAATAGCGAGAATAACTGCCATTCTCTATTCCTTGAAAATGTTGGAATAACTAGAAAGTGTGAATAGAGAAAAAAATGTTTATTAACGTCAACACAGTTCCGAAATGATAAAATTGACACCACTTATTTTATCTCTACGTCGTGACAATTCATTTGAGATCCCACTTGCCTATCTTTTCTCTTAATAAGCACATTGTTAACACTATTATTTATCAGTTACAGCTATTCACTATTTCATCCAAACAACATTTTTACTATTTCGAATAGCACCATTTTCACACTATTTTTTCACTATTTTTATCTATTATTCTAAATATAGCTATTCTAGCTATTTTAGAGTGCATCCAAACGTATTAATGACCGCGTTTCTCCGTGTTGTTTTGAGATAAATTAGTTCAACAAGTGCAAATTCACCGGAGAACACCCAAAGACCCTAACAAGTAACAACTACCTATCAATCAAAAATTCAAAATACAGCAACAGAAGATATTTTGATTTTCAAAGCATCTGCTTCTAAGATTCTGCTAACCTGTATCTTTTTTTTTTAATTATTATTATATCGTTAATTATCTCTTTTGTCTCCATTTATTATTAAACTGGAGAATGCAAAGTACACTGCGAAGTAAATTGATTCCATTTTGCCGGCTCCTCTGATAAATCATAGCAATTTCATGAATACTTTTGTACAACAAGTATATTAAAATTATTATCTACTCGTTACACGAGCTGAGATAGGATTATTTATATTTATCAAAAAAATGTTAGTTCACACTTCATACTTCATAGTTCATACACTGATATGATATCCAATTCCGATACATAAAGAAAGGGGAGTCTCTTTTGTCTTGTCTTCTCTCCTCTTATTATTTATCTCCCCATCGGTCTCTCCAATGGCTCAAACCCATCTGATGGATCAATTTCTCGACCTCCGGTCTAAAGCGAATGATATCCTTTCGCAGTACGAACCGCTTGCGCTAGTTCTGGCACCTCTTTTTGCTCTTTTCTGCGCTCGTCTGCTCCATTCCGTACTGTCCGCGATCAATGAAAGAGGATTGAAGAACTTAATTATCGGATTCGTCATGGCCTCCGCCAAGTAGGACTTACTTCTCTTTCCTTGCCTTTTTATTTTTATTTTTATTTATTGGACCAAATGATACTTTGTGTTATTTGTCTTGTGAAATTACATTTTAGACACTATCTTTTACCACAATATTGGAATTTGAAAATACCTTGGTTGTTTTGTTTGAGTATGGACTATTTCTTTTGCTACTATTCTTAATTTCAATTAATAGATTTTTAACTTTAAACTTGTAGCGGCTTAAAAAGGCAATTCTATTTTCACAAAAAACAAAAAAAAAAAAAACAAATCAACAAATCAACAAAACAAAGTGGGGGCTACCTTAAGATTTGGACATTAAATAACTTCGCAGTGATCTTTTGTTTTCCAGGAAATTTATTTAATGCGTTATCTATTTAGATAGGTCAATTACTTACAGATCCTCGGAATATTGTAAAATATCACGTCTGTACCCCAAAAATGCAGGAAATCCAACTTAACCCTTTTTTATACCCACAGGCGCTCCCAATTTTTTTAGCTTGTGCTAATTAATATATTGGATCCCTTGTCTATGGGAAATTCTTTTGGGAGAGAGTGTATTTGATGTTCTTGAAGGCTGAAATTTCTTTTTATTTTGTGTGTGTGTGTGTGTGGTGGGCAACAGTTCTTCTGGTAATCTGGTGTAATGTTATTGAGAGACCACCTTTTCATAATGATCAAACAGGAGGGTGCAGGTTGTAATTAATCTTTTCTTTGTATTTCTGTACCTTTTGGAGCAGGTTGGTTCCTGGGGTGAAGAGTTACATTGAGAATGAGAAGAAGAAGGTTAGTGGTTGTTGGTACGCGTTTTTTCATTTCAGTACATTGAGTATAGCGAAAGGACCAAATTTTGCTTTTTTTCATCTGGAAATTTGAGTTTGTGGCAACACCCAATACATCCTAGTTGCTTATCCAATAACTAATTAAGTAGTTTCATGTCAATTTTAAGTGCTCGACTTATAAACTACTTGCATTGGTTTGTTTTGTTTTAGGAATTCCTAAAAGACCTATATTTCATCACTTAAAACTTTATATACATAACACACTTCATACTGAAATGAACAGTATTTGATGTTGTAACCTCTTTGTATTGGGTGCTACCTAGGTTGTGGATCAGATGCAGTCAGGTGCATCTAAGAGAGAAGGGTGGAGAACTGAGGTGCCAAATTTGGGACTAAATGAAGGAGTACTACAAGAGCTTGAAGAGGCTAAGGCTAAAGATGTAACTTGGCAAGGCAAATGCTCTGGTACAGTGTATGTATCCCACTATTAGCACTATTACGATCTGCAGTAGGTATTACTGGAATGGTACCAATGTGAACGACTATTCTTGGTGCCGTCTCATTTCATATATGGAAGTGTTGTTGAAGTTTTGGATGAAATTTAGCTATACCCACTGTCGTACTGGTCTTATAGTACTTGATGTTTATTATTGGTGCTATTTTGTTGTAGGTACATTGCAGGAAATGAGTCTGAAGGTCATTTTGATCTGATAAACAAAGCCTATTCAATGTGAGATACTTTTCTCCAATTCTTTGAAAAATTAGCTTTTAATATCTAACTAAGGAGGTATGTACTTGTACCAGTTTGGATTAACCATATTTAAATATTAGTCATTGTTAAAATTAGACCATTAATAATCACTTTTGTCAGCCAATGTACTCAAGTTAGTCCATGACACACTCGGGTAGGCAGTTCAAAAGGAGTATTGGATTAGTTTCAGCTCATAAATTCATCAGTTTGGTGCTTGCTTGTGAAAAAAAGCGAAATCTGAGTAGCTTTCAGTGGCCACCCTTACATAATTGTGGAACATCTATTTTTTTATTTTTTTCTTTTTACTTAGGTTTTCACATACCAACCCACTACACCAAGATGTGTTCAAAAGTGTTGCAAAGTTTGAGGCTGAGGTGGTTGCCATGACAGCTGCACTTCTAGGGAGCAAAGAGAAGGCATCAGGCGGTCAGGTTTGTGGCAACATGACATCCGGAGGGACTGAGAGTATCCTCTTAGCTGTTAAATCATCACGTGACTATATGAGACTCAAGAAGGGGATCACCAACCCAGAAATGTAAGTCACAGCGTTGCTTTGATTTTTGTCGTGACCTGTATAGGAACTGAACTGGTTGATAAAATTTGGTGGTAGATCATCATGCTTCATAATCATTTTTGGGTGGGCCAGTTCAGGTTTTGTGTGAGGTCAAATTGGGTTCAGTCTTTGGTCCTATTGAGTCACCACAGTTTCAAGTTTGGCATGTCAGCTTGGTCTACTTGTGATTATGGTTGTTGGATTCATTTTCAATTTCAGTTGTTGGTTTGTGTCAGATTCAGGATTCAGTTCTGTTCTGGTTGCCGTGAATTTGGAAAGAAAATTATTTGGAATTTCAGCTCTTTATTCTTTCTTCCACATCAGGTTATTATAGTTCATGCAGGTTCAGCCATTCAGGCGTGATGTCAGTTTAGCTTCAGGTAAGGATCAGTTGGGCTTCATGAATCAAGCTTAAACCAATTATATTAGTTGGGTCTATTGTAGGTTTGTTACAGGTCCATGCATTGACTTCTCAGAAGATATTGGGTTGGGTTCTGGGTCCTGGTTCAGGCAGTCAGGCCCGTGTTTTGGGTCAAGTCAGCTATTGTAGCCCTTTTCTTGTGAAAATAAGCTTTTTATTCTTTCCGTTCTTGGTTTTTATAAAAGACTTAAAATTATAGGATAATAGCTGAATCTGCGCATTCGGCATATGACAAGGCAGCCCAGTATTTTAATATAAAGGTGCGGCGGGTCCCTGTGAATAAGGATTTTCTTGCAGATGTGAAGGGAATTAAGCGATGCATTAACAGAAACACCATCATGGTTTGTTCTAATTTATTTTATTGTCGATAATTGTAAGGCATTTCTTTTTCGACTTTGTATTGTGGCAGATAACTTTTAATTGTTAACCTTTACTTAACATTCAATGTTCTTCCAGATTATTGGCTCTGCACCTGGATTTCCCCACGGCCTCATTGATCCAATAGATGTATGCCTTCTTTTTATTCTAATTGTTTAATTCTTTAAATCAAGGTATGTCAAGGTGTGTTGGCTGCTAAAAACTTGTACAGTGTATGGTTTTAGTGGTATGGTGTAATAGTGGTTTATTTGAGCTGCCATTGAATATTAAAATCCCATTAAAGGTGTGTTTAGGGCATTCCAGACATACCCCTTAACACCGCTGACAGAAGATGTCTATTACCTACAAAATTGAAACAAATAATTATAGTCCTACAAAAGATTGGAGATGCAATGTGTGCTTATAGAGTGTTCAAAGTACCTCAAAGATGCCCAAAACACCATCTTGTCTCACTTTTTTTATGTTTAGAACAACAAGGATGAAAAGGGGTTTTTTAGGCATATTGAAGGAAATAGTGGACAATGTGTATAAATGATTACTAGTTTTTTTTTAGAAGGGTATGCTAGATATTTCTTGTTTTCCAGTGGTTTTTAATGATATTTGATGCTTTTAAATGGCATTTATGGAACTGTGCAATAAAAATTCCATTTGTTTTTAGGAGCTTGGACAATTGGCAGATTCATATGGTATATGCCTGCATGTTGACCTATGCCTTGGTGGTTTTGTATTACCTTTCGCTCGCAAACTTGGGTAATTGTTTTTAAGAGAAGGGATTAACTTACTATTTTTTCGTGACACACCATAACAAAACTTGTTTTGTTTCATTAATAATAAAGTTTAAATTTGAAAAAATAAACTTGAATTGTTGATCTAGTTCTATGTTACAAGGGGTATTTATTCACCAAAAAGTTACGAACTAATATAAGAAGTGAAATGATCAGTCCACAGAATTAATGATAATCAGCCATTGATTTTTTGACCTGTTGCTACTGTACTAAACATATTTTTAATTTTATAATTTTTTATGTTACACGTTGCTTGTGACGTAGAACAAGATTAACAGTTCACTTTTGTCGTTTGAAATGTTATAAATTATTAATGCAACAAATAAAGTTTCTCCATGATGTGTCTGCAAAATATTGTGCGTGGAACCCTCCTCTTGTTTTAAATAATGGTTTTACTTATTTTCAAATTTTGCATTTTTTAGTTTGCTGGTTGTTGTATGGCATTGACACTTTTTTTATTTAATGTTCTTGCATTGATTTTTACAGATACCCTATCCCGCCCTTTGATTTTTGTGTTAAGGGGGTTACATCTATTTCAACAGATGTACATAAATATGGATTAGCCCCAAAAGGCACCAGTGTTGTCCTCTATAGAAATCATGAAATCAGAAAGGTAGCTTTCTATTTTTCTGCAAATTCGAAAGTGAAAAGGGCTAGATGAGCATTTTTTTTTATTTTTTTTGTAACATCTTGAATGGCACTAACACCTGTTCCTTTTTCTTGTCTACAACCATCCTCTTGCCTCTGGGAATGTTTCTCTTATAGTGTCAATTTGTTGCTGGTAATTCAGTTTTTTTATTTTTCCCATTTTCATTAATCATGTACATTGATAAACAGGCATTAACTTGTGCTCTATCTCAATGCAGTGACTGAATGGTCAGGTGGCTTGTATATTTCTCCTACTATAGCTGGGAGTAGAGCTGGTGGATTGATTGCTGGAGCATGGGCTGCCATGATGGCTCTTGGTTTAAATGGTAATAAGCAAGAGTCAGATTGTTTACATAAAGGCCCTTTACTTTCAATGCAAATCTCGTTTTGGTCTATTAAGGTTTTAAGTATTTTCATTTTTTTACTCTTGTTAGACTAAATTACAATGTTGATTCATGCATATGGTTTTGGTTTTGGTTTGGTATCGTTACCACAGCTTTGAAATGCTCTCCTGATTAAGCATACTTGAATCTCAGTTCAATTGCGCAATAAGTCTTATGCGATTGTGCATTAAATGGCCATCAATCTTGCAATCCCTCCTCAATCCTCGGTTACATGTTAACCCAAGTCCTCAACTACTAAATATCCATAATTAGTTATCAATACCTATTTTAGCTTAGTTATGCTCATTTCAGAAAAGTAGCACAAAATATTTATCCTTTCTGTTGGGGCATCTGTCTATGCTAATGTCTGAATACTGCCAGGATACATGGAAAACACAAGGCAAATTATGGAAGTATCCAAGAAAATACAAGAGGGGTATAACAGAAATCAGCTTTTTCTTCTCTCTGGAGTAATTTTTAGAAAGTACCTGTTAGCCATGAAACTGAACTATAGTTTTAATTCTGCAGAATAGAGGAGATACCTGATTTATTTGTGGTGGGGAAGCCTGCTGCAATGGTGATAGCATTTGGGTCTGAATCAGTTGATATCTTTGAAGTGAATGATTTAATGTCATCTAAAGGATGGCATTTGAATGCATTGCAAAGACCTAACAGGTATTGGCTTCATTTTCAACCTAGTATGAACAATGTGGCATTGTATCCTTGTTGGTGCATGTCAGATCTCATAGCATTATGTTCTGCTATGACCACACCACCAGTTGGTATTGGTACAGTATATTCTAACAGTGCAGTGTAGGATTGATGTAGTGCAGTGTGGGTATCTGACAGGTGAAGTATGGTACTAAAATAGTATGGTCCAAGGCATTACTTTCATCTGCTTTCTACCATACATAAATTTGGTCCGGTATCACATAGCTTCAAACCATACATGTTGACGTGCCATTATACAATTATATTTTGATTTTGTTGTTCATTTTTGTCACTATTATCCTGTTTATTAATATTTTGTTGATGCAGCCTTCATATATGTGTGACGCTACAACATGTTAATGCATACAGAAACTTCTTGGATGACTTGAGGGAATCTGTAAATACTGTAAGATTCTTAGTATCCTAACACTTTGTTTTCACAAACCACCTGCTTTGAAATTAAGGACTACAGAATATATGCACAGCATGCATAATCCCCAATTTTTTTATCAGTTGAAAATAAATAAATAAAATATCGGAAAAGGGTGGCGTTTTGATAGGAAATTGAAATATAGGTAAAATGGGACCATTTATCCCGTCCCATGGACGGTACTATTTATCCCATCCAGATTAACCACCGTTAATCCACAGTCGTAACTCCACTAAGCAGAAAAAAAAATCACGGACGGTATAATATGTCCCGTCCCGGACAGAATAAAAAATTATGAGAGATAGGTACTAGTATGGTATAGCATGATATTGCCTTTTCTGACAGAACTCCATATTAGCTTTTTTTAAAAGGCTCCTGATTGGTTTAACTTTTTATGACCTACTTGGTCCATGGCAAGAGTTTCTTGTTCTTGGTAATTGCTCCACTTTATGATTATAAAGTAATAGAGTGAGCCTATGGGACGGGATGGATTTTACCGTCCCGTTTATTTATTTATTTATTTTTTGGCTTAGCGGGGTTATGGTAGGGATTAGCGGTGGTTAATCTGGACGGGAATTTTTGTACCGTCCGTGGGACGGGATAAACAGTCCCGTTTTACCTTTTATTTTGAATTCCTCTCAAAACGCCACCCTTACCCGATATTTTATTTATTTATTTTTGGTTAATAAAAAAATCGGTGCATAATCCCTTTTGTATGATAAAATATATGTTTTAGAGAACCTTGTATTATGTATGAAAAGTGGTGCATAAATATTGAGTAGGCAACTGACAAAAAATGGTATATATTGGAGAAATTAGTTGGTAATATTGCAATCTTATAATTTATCTTCCAAAATGTTTTTTAATTATACTTTTAGGTAAAAGAAAATCCAGGCCCAATTACTGGAGGCCTTGCACCGATTTATGGTGCAGCTGGGAAGATGCCAGATCGAGGCATGGTTGGCGACCTCCTGATTGCATTCATGGATAGTTCTTGCTAGATCATCCTACATGGTTTTTTTTTATTATTTTCTGAAAATTGCAATTGTTCTGTTGATACAATGAATAATAAAAAAACGTACACTTTGTAATTGTAATTTTGTGTAGTTATGTGTTGGTTGATTTTAAATTTGACGTCCTGTTTCTGATTTGGAAACATTCTAGTTAAATTGAAAAGAAGCCTGCTAAGCAGTAAGCACAATGCAGTAAATATCTATCATCCATAGACCGGCCAGAAGAAAAAGTCGACTTTGCCGTCACTGAGGTCCAAAACTGCCTTATTTACCGATTTGTCGTTATAATCATTATCATTTTCCTTGTGTTTGCCGAATTCATATCACCAAGGTACTTCATTGTTTGAGTTAGAATCCGGACCGTTCATCCTATATTGAAACGAATCTTATTTTCAAGATTGGTTTGTACTTCATCAGAAATTGCCCAGAAGACTGGCATGATGGCCATTCCTCCCTGGACGGCGGTTGTTTTTGTCAAGATTGGTTTCCAAAATCTGCTTTCCTTTTCATACCATCAGAAATTAGTAATGATGCCATCAATTGTGATTTTGCCGTTGGGGCGATGTTCGGTGGCCACAGTGTAGAGGTGTTTGCAGAGGAGGTAGCCGAAATGTGGCAAGAGATAAGGCTCATTTGCGGACCTGCGCATCATGCAATACAAATAAAAGACTTCAGCTTTTAAAAATTTAGACATTGTCTCACCTCGCCCAAAAAGGGTATGAGCTAGAACACACTGAGTGTAGCGGAGAGCGGGGTGGAGTATCGCTCGGTTTTGCTAGCGGTGGAGCACTTGAGTGTGGCAGATTGCCGTCTTGAACATGGGCTCCCTCATTGTCGGATCAAAGGTGCACGTGTCATTGATCGACGAAGGTAGGTCGCTAAGCACAAAAACAAGGGAAAAATGGGTTGATAAGCATAGGAACAACGACAAATGAGGTTGCTAAGCACAAGAACAAGTGCAAAATGATGTTGCCAACCACAAGAATAAGGGCAAATGAGGTTGCTAAGTATAAGAACAATGACAAATGACGTTTCTAAGCATGAGAACAAATGCAATGATGTTGCTTAGAACATGAACAATTGCATAAAACGTTGATAACCATAAGAACAATTGCAAATGACGTTGCTAAGAAAAAGAACAATGGCAAAAGAGGTTGATAAGCATATGAACAACAATAATTGAGATTGTTAAGCACATGACGTTTCTAAGCAGAAGAACATATGCAATGATGTCGCTAAGAACAACGACGACGGCAAAAGAGGTTGATAAGCATATAAACAATGACAATTGAGGTTGTTAAGCAAAGAACAAGGGCAAATGAGGTTCCTAAGAACAACAACAAATGTAAAAAAGGTAGATAAGCATATGAAGAACGACAATTCGGGTTGTTAAGCACAAGAACAAGGGCAAATGAGGTTCCTAAGAACAACAACAAATGCAAATAAGTTTGATAAGCACAAGATCAAGGGCAAATGATGTAGCAAAGCACAAGAACAACGACAGATGAAGTTGTTAAGCACAAGAACAAGGGAAAATGAGGTTGCTAAGCACAAGAACAAGTGCAAATCAGGTTCCTAAAAACAAAAACAAAGGCTAATGAGATTGTTAAGCACCCGAACAAATACAAATGATATCATGAGCACCAGAACAAATGCAAATGATGTTGATAAACACAAAGACAAGAGCCAAAGGGGCTGATAAGCATTTCAATAACGACAAATGAGGTTGCTAACCACGACAACAAGGACAAAAGGAATTGATAATCATATGAACAATGATAAATGAGGTTGCTAAGCACAAGAACAAGGGCAAAAAGAGTTGATAAGCATAGGAACAACAACAAATGAGGTTACTAAACACAAGAACAAGTGCAAATGATGTTGCCAAGCACAAGAATAAGGGCAAATGAGGTTGCTAAGTATAAGAACAATGGCAAATGACATTTCTAAGCATATGAACAAATGCAATGATGTTGCTTAGAATAAGAACAATTGCATCAAATGTTGATAACCATAAGAACAATTGCAAATGACACTGCTAAGAAAAAGAACAAGGGCAAAAGAGGTTGATAAGTATATGAACAACGATAATTGAGATTGTTAAGCACATGAACAAGGGCAAATGAAGTTGCTAAGTATAAGAACAAGGGCAAATGATGTTTCTAAGTAGAGGAACGTATGCAATGATGTCGGTAAGAACAACAACGACGGCAAAAGAGGTTGATAAGCATATGAACAACAACAACTGAGGTTGTTAAGCAAAAAACAAGGGCAAATGAGGTTCCTAAGAACAACAACAAATACAAATAAGGTTGATAAGCATATGAACAACGACAATTGAAATTGTTAAGCACAGAACAAGGGCAAATAAGGTTCCTAAGAACAACAACAAATGCAAATAAGGTTGATAAGCATATGAAGAACGACAATTGAGATTGTTAAGCACAAGAACAAGGGCAAATGAGGATCCTAAGAACAACAACAAATGCAAATAAGCTTCATCAGCACAAGATCAAGGGCAAATGATGTAGTAAAGCACAAGAACAACGACAGATGAAGTTGTTAAGCACAAGAATAAGGGAAAATGAGGTTGCTAAGCACAAGAACAAGTGCAAATTAAGTTTCTGAAAATGAAAATAAAAACTAATGAGATTGTTAAGCACCCAAACAAATACAAAAGATATCCTGAGCACCAGAACAAAAACAAATGATGTTGATAAACACAAGGACAAGGGCCAAAGGGGTTGATAAGCATATCAACAACGACAAATGAAGTTGCTAACCACGACAACAAGGGCAAAATGAATTGATAACCATATGAACAACGATAAATGAGGTTGCTAAGTACGAAAACAAGGGCAAAAGAGGTTGATAAGCAT
>CAXKVW010001648.1:0-46119 GCA_964058825.1 Carex arenaria
CCCAAAATGCATTGGGCCTTAAAGAGAGAGCCCATTTAGCTGAACAGCACACAATTCGTTTTTTTTTTTTTCTTCTTCTTCTTTCTCTGTGTTGTATTTGTGTATATTTTTTCTGAATATAATATTTCATATATCAGAAGGTTGAAAATTTTGCTTTAGAATCAATAGTCAAACTCTATGTAACATAGGCCCTTAATATAGCAAGTGATATTTTTTTTTTTATATACCCGTCCAATCAATCTGTGCCAAAAAAAATATAATAATAATTGAAAATAGTAATCAACCCAACTTTTGAAAATAGTAATCAACCCAACAGAGAATAGTTAGTAGCTCTTGATTCAAATGAGGCTTAACTCAAAATATTAGTGCTATTTTTAAGTTAGCTTTATTTTTGTCCCAACCAAATGCACCAAGAAAATAGTCTGTTTACCGATAATAATGCGATGCCACTTTCAATTTTTTTTATTATTATTCAAATGACGCAACTTAATTTCACGGGTGGAATCGTCAGTGCATCTTACCCATAATTTTATTTTGTATTTTTGGTGGGAAGGCGAGTTTATTATCTTTTTAGTGAGGTGTTGTCAATAGTGAACTGGAAAATCCAATGAAATTATTTGTACTTTGATATTCGTGCAAAATTATTTAAACGGTTAAAATTTTTCCTAAAGTCACGCAAACTTAAAGAAAGAATTGAATAACTTTCTTCATTCTACTCTGAAATCTGAATTGCTCTTACTCAACTATTTGAAATCGGTGAATGAATAAAAAATGCAGTGTGGTGAAATAAGGATTGAAGGCGAGTTTATTATTTTCTGTGCCAATTCAGTAAACCCAAGAAGAATGTTAAGCTTTTGTTATATAAATATTATTTTTAATTTTATGATTCAGAATATGACTAATAGTAATAGGACGTACGAATGCTATTTTTGTTGTTTCTTCAAAATATTATATATGTTAGGGGAATACCACTAATTTTATCGTAATTTGAAAAGAAAAAGGTGTTTCAATTGCATCTAATTAAATAAGAATAGTTTCATTATTATTATTGAGTGGTATTTTATTGTTTTGTAGTTAAAATACGATAAAGTGTTGTCACAGATAGTATAGCTCTATCAATAGTATAATTAGTAATAGAATTTAAAAAATTTAAAGATTTTTTTTTTTTAATGAAGATTGGGAACGAGCTGTGAATGATTGATATAATTAAGACAATTAAATATACACTAATTAAATTAAATCGGGTGGAAGAGGAGATCGGATGGCCGCATATATATATCGAGATGGACAAAAGCGAAAGCTTATGAAAATTCTCATACTTAAGTTTCATTTACGTGCCATTTCAGTCATCCTTTCAATTAACGAATTACTCTTAATTCACGGAGGAAAATATTTATGGTCTATAGTTTTCCAACAAATGTTTGATTAATTAGTCTTTTTATTTTCAAACAACCACATAAGTTATATATAGTGAAATGTTTTGAGAGAGATGATGAAAGAAAATTTTATTATATCTTCTGATACATTACACAGTTGCCTATGGGAATTTATAGGCTATTGATGAATATAGCCGTTATACATATTCCTAATATGTGGGATTCTAAATATTTGCCTAATTACAAGGATTGATTGGCTAGGTACCTATTTTAGCTATAACAACTACAATTTGATTGCTAGCTGATTTATTTTCTTAATCAACCTATGATGATATTCTGAGGTCTGACTCCTTATTTTCCTACATTCCCCCTCAAGTTAGGTTCGAATATGTTTAGAGATCCTAACTTGTCCAAAATTCTTTGAAAGTTCCCTTTATCTAGGGCTATGGTGAATATATCAGCTAGTTGATCGTGGCTTCTCACAAATGGAGTCTTTATTTCTCCGGCTTGTACTTTTTCTCGTATGAAGTGGCAGTCCACTTCAATATGCTTAGTTCTTTCATGAAATATAGGGTTTGATGCTATATGTCAGGCAGCTTGATTATCACAATACATTGGTATTGGTCTTTCGCATGAGATTTTCATGTCGCGTAGCAATTGCTTGATCCATACTAGCTCGCTTGCTGTAGATGTCATTGCTCTGTATTCTGTCTCTTCACTTGACCTTGCGATCACATTCTGCTTTTTGCTTTTCCATGTTACGAGATTCCCGCCTACAAATGTGCAGTATCCTGTGGTTGATTTTCGATCAAAATTTCCAACCCAATCTGCATCAGAGTAGGCGAGAATATTATTAGTATTATTTTTCTTCATCCATAACCCTTGTCCAGGAGACCCCTTTAGATACTTAATAATTCGGTTTACTGCTTCTAGATGAGCGGTTCTTGGTGCATGCATAAATTGACTCACAGTACCAACAGCAAAAGCTATGTCAGGTCTAGTAACAGTTAAATAGATTAACTTTCCAACTAATCTTTGGTACTGTCCTATATCCTTTAAAGGTTCACCGCTTTCTGGTTCAAGTTTATTGTTTATATCCATAGGGGTATTTGCAGGTTTTATACCAAGTTTACCTGTCTCCTTTAACAGGTCAAGGGTATATTTTCTTTGAGAAAGAAACAAATCTTTGCTTGAGTGAGCAATTTCAATGCCTAGAAAATACTTAAGCTTTCCTAAGTCTTTAATGTCAAATTTTTCTTTGAGATAATTTTTTACATTGTTTATTTCTATCTCATTATTGCCAGTAATAATTATATTATCAACATACACAAGAACAATAGTTGTAGTGTTATTTGTATGTTTAACAAACATTGTAGAGTCTGTTGTGCTTTTATCAAAATTAAGTAATAACAAAGAGTGACTGAGTTTTGCGTACCATGCTCGAGGAGATTATTTAAGTCCATAAATCGATTTATTCAATTTGCAGATGAGGTTGTTGTTACCTTCATTCTTATATCTAGGTGGTAGAGTCATATACACTTCTTTTTCTAAGTTACCTTGAAAGAATGCATTTTTCACATCCATTTGCGACAAACTCCATCCCGGATGTACAGCTACGGATAGTAATGTCCTAACAGTATTCATTTTTGTAACAGGGGCAAAAGTTTCTTGATAATCTATACCGTAAGTTTGTGTAAATCATTCG
Organism: Carex arenaria; assembly: GCA_964058825.1. Lineage (NCBI taxonomy): Eukaryota > Viridiplantae > Streptophyta > Magnoliopsida > Poales > Cyperaceae > Carex > Carex arenaria. The sequence continues at coordinate 3,082 of CAXKVW010001648.1, forward strand.
GCAACTAATATGGCTTTATATCGTTCTATGGTTCCATTACTGTTGTATTTAATTTTATACACCCATTTGCAACCTACAGGTTTTTTTCCTTTTGGTAGTGATGTAACAGTCCAGGTATTATTCTTCTCAAGAGCTTGAAGCTCTTCAACCATTGCTTGGTACCAAGTTGGATTATTTTTGGCTTCTTCAAAATTATTTGGTTCGATTTCTTCAGAAATTAAAGTCAAGAAAGCTTTGTGATCATCAGAAATATTATTATATGAAACATAATCTTGAATTGGGTAACTTACATTGGATGTGACAAAGTCACATACAAAATCACGTAACCTTGATGGTGGTTTTGTTGGCTGAGTTGATCTCCTAGGATTTGCATTTTCTTGAATTTCTCCCCCTAAATGCAATTCCTCATTTGGTGAAGCTTCGGCCTCCAAATGCACTGCCTCAGTTTCTTGATTTTCTCCCCCTGTATTCAAGTCAGCTCCTTGTGTATGTGTTCCTTCAAAAAAGATTAATTCTGGAAGAACAATGTCATTGCTAGGTTGTGTTGTAGAATTGCCTTCTTCTTTTTTATAAAAATGTTCATCTTCAAAAAATGTTACATTTCTAGATATATATAATTTATTGGTATTAGGATCATAACACTTATATCCTTTCTTTTGTGATGAATATCCGAGAAACATCGTTTTTACGGAATTTTTATCCAACTTATCTTGTCTTTTTACATGAACAAAACAAGTACAACCAAATATACGAAGATGATCTAAGTTCATTTTCCTTTTGTTTAAAATATCTAGAGGACTTTTATTATTTAAAATCGAAGTCGACAATCTATTAATAAGATATATAGCTGTGAGAATAGCATCTGACCAAAAAAATTTCGGAACATTTGATTGGAAAAGAAGAGACCTAATAACTTCTAATGTATGACGATCTTTCCTTTCTGAAATTCCATTTTGTTCTGGTGTATTAATGCACGTTGTTTGGTGAAGAATTCCTTTTTGTTTTAAAAAATCAGAAAAATTCTTATTGATATATTCGGTTCCATTATCGGACCTAAATATTTTAATTTTAGTGTCATATTGATTTTCAACTAGATTTGCAAATTCTTGAAATGTCGAAAAAACTTCATTTTTTGCTTTTAGAAGATAAATCCAAGTAGTACGTGAAAAATCATCAATAAATGTAACAAAATATTTAAAACCATTATAAGATTCTATTGGTGCAGGCCCCCAAACATCTGAGTGTATGAGTTTAAATATTTTTGAGGTTCTACTAGTAGATAATGGAAAAGGTAATCTAGTTTGTTTTGAAAAACGACAAATATCACAATAACTAGAATCTAAATTAGAAAAGGAAAATAACTTATTCAAAACTTTATCTGAGAGATGTCCAATCCTCCAGTGCCACAGTTTATTCTGTTCTACATTATTAGCAACAAATGCTTTATTTGGAAAATTTAAAATATAAAGCCCATTTTCTAAATGACCTTCACCAATCGTCATCCGAGTTGATCTGTCCTGAAATATCACAGCTTTAGGTAAGAAAATGACATCACAATTTAAGTCGTTAGTAATCTTGCTCACAGATATTAAATTGGAATTAAAAGTTGGCAAATGCAAGATATTTGAAATATTTTTTGACAGTAGTTTGGTACTTCCTATATTTTTAATAGGTACTTTAGATCCATTTGCAACAATAACGCTATCATTATTTATGGTTTGTTGTATATTTGTCAAGAGATTAATATTTCCGGTCATATGGTCAGTTGCATCAGAATCGATAATCAAATTATTATTTTTATATGCATTTAAACAGAATTTTGATACAATACCTGTTAATTTACCTTTCTGTCCAAGGGAATTTTTAATCTGGGCCAAGACCTGATCCAATTGCTATTGGGAAAGGAATGTATATGGCTGTGCTTCGGACCCGCCAGCAGAGAGCAAACCCGAACCCGCTTCAAGTTCGGACCCGCTAGCACCTAAATAGGCCCTTCTGTTGTCACGCGATCTGTCTCTCTCCCTTCCTCTTTCTCCTTTGTCGCCGCCGCCCCCTTTATCGCCCTTCCACCACTTCGGTCGGAGGTGTGGGTTGAGGAACCAACACTGGCCACGGTCGTGACCTTCTTTCCTGCAATGGTCGCACCTGGCTGTGTTGCGTGCTTCCCTCATCTCCGCCTTAGGGTTAGGTTTTCGGGTTTGGTATTGATTATTGGAGAAGAAGGCTTGGTTCTCCGGCCTATCGCCGTATTTGTGTCTGAGGCCATTGCCGACCTTATTGACTCCTCTTGCTCCAACAGTGACACTATTTCTTCAAGAGGAGGAAGAGAGGCACCGAGAAGTATCTGTTGCCGGACTTGCTCAAAGCTTGAATCCAAGTTTGCAAGAAATTGGAAGTTCTATCTTGTTCTTTCCTTTCTCGAATTTTATTAGGGTCAGTTACCTCTGATTTTATCAATGAAAAGTCAACTCTAGTCAAACCTGGAGCATAAAATTGAAGATAAATAAAAATAAATATATATAAAATCATAAACATGCATCCAGAGCATACATCAAGGTTTCTGTACAGCTTGAAACAAACAAATAAACTAATATCCATGAAAATTCACTGAAACAGTGAAGAAAGCAAAAAAATAAACTAAAATCCATGAACACAACAATCATCTGTACAACACAATTCCTTTTGTTTACAACACAAGCATCTTTACATTTAAACATTGATGTCTCCAAAAAAGTATTGACACAAGCCCGGCTCGACTCGACTCGACTCAACTCGTGCAAATACTTGGCTTGGCCCGGCTCATGTATATACATTGGCTTGGCTAATCCACGATTAGAGCTAATGTGCTTGGTCAAGAGAGTAAAATTAGGCTTAAGGGCCTTCGTTGCGGGGCCACCATCTACCTCAAATTTGCTGAACCTGCTAGAAAAAACCCACAAAAAATGAATTAATCTTGTTTTATGCTCCGTAAAACTTAAGCAAAGAATTAACTAGATTTGAAACTAGAGGTTAAGCTACTACATAATTTGCAGCTAAGCCTTAAATCCAAACAAAATTTAGCAATGTCAATAATATCAAAGAATTAAGGAAGGAAATTTTTGGTCCAATTACTCTCCGGTTGTACAAGCTTATGGACACAATCCTAGTCTAATATCAGGGAAGGGAAATGAACAGGCAAGATGAAGCCTTTCCAGGAGGGTAATGAAATTATCTGCTTCGGAAAAGAGGTGCGATGGATCACTAGCGCCAGAAAGAGGAGAGGCTACGGTACGATAAAGAGGAGGCTGCTGGGCGTGGGGAAATGGTGAGAGAGGAGGGCCGGTGGAGGCGATTAGGGTTTTTGCCTTTCCTGCGAGAGAGGGAGAAAATCGGGCAGGGAAGAAGGCAATCGAGGGAGATGAGCAGTAAGAGAGAAAGAGGTGGAGGATGGAATGAGCACGAGAGAATGAGATAGAGAAAGAGGTAGAGGATTGGGATGAGCACGAGAGAACGAGAGAAGAAGGGTTTAGCTGACGGAGGAGGAAAAGAAAATTCGGTCATTCTGGGCAGAGCTATTAAAATGAGAAACGATTCTGGTCCATCGGATTATATGAACGGTAAAGATTAAGTCACGCAAAGTTTGAGATATCTCAGAGGATACGGATTCCAACCCAACCTATTTGTGTTCAAGTGTGTGTCCTCTGAGATATCTCAACTTTTGCGTGAACGACGTGTCCGGTTCCTATTCGGGAAAAGCGCAGGGGGCAGTATTGTTTGTGCTTCGAGATTCGTGCAGAACGTATTTGAACGGTTGAGATTTTCCATAAAGTCTTGCAAAATTTGAGATACCTCAGAGGATTTGAATACGTTGTGTTCCAGTTCAGTCCGGATTTTCTGTGCCAATTCAGTTGTTAACCTTGGATTTTCCAGTTCACTATTGACAACACCTCACTAAAAAGATAATAAACTCGCCTTCCCACAAAAATACAAAATAAAATTATGGGTAAGATGCATTGATTCCACCCGTGATGCCTTCATGTCGTTTTTCCTGTCAATATTTTCACGCGACTCCACACATTAGACAAAATAATTAAAACAAAAACTAAAAGTCGAATTAGCTTAAACGATCCTAACCTTGGAAGTTTTTAATCTTAGTGTCATATATTTTGGAAATTTGAAATTTTGGAATAAGAATATAGATAGATTTCATTTTTCAAAATAAAAATCCAATTTTTTTTAGTTATAGAATCTGAAATCTATTTTCTTTTCGAGAAATAAGAATATTGAAAAAAATTCGAATTAGGAAATAACTTAATTTCAAAGTTCCGATTTTTTATAAATTTCTAATTTCCGCATTTCGAAATATTGGTTTGTAAGTTCCAAAATTTGGATTTGTTACCTGTCCAAATTTAAATTCTTGACATTCTAGCAGATTCTAGATTTTTATTAGGGAAGTATAAATGATTAAGCTTCCAAATGCTGAACCGTTCTCCATATTTGAAAGGAACTCTTAAAAGTTTTAAATGTTAAGAATTAATAAATTTGGGCCTTAAAAAAAAAGAATTAAATTTTGTTGAAAATAACTCGTTTAGTATTTTAAAAATATATATAGTCACACGGTCAAATAGAATTCTATACTAATGTATTAAGGCTGATTGATTACCTTAAGTAGTTAGAACTTAGAATTATAATATATCTGTTTAAAAAAATAAACTAGATACGACGTCCATACCCAAAAACTCATATCGATCGTGACTTAAAAAAATAAAAATATATAATTAGAACAAAAATAAACCACCTCATAATATATATAATTTGTGGTCTCTGTTTAAAACTTTATATTAACCTCTCCATGCAATAGTCCAATCCCTCCAAAGTCCAAAGTGAGGCACCACCACAAAGCAAGGACACCAATAAGGCATAAGCTCCAAATTAAATTGTAGGCATATATGCATCGTGGTTGTAATTAATCCCGGATGCGGATGGAGGCTCGGGCAGCCAAAAGACTGCAAGGCACACGTACTCACATAGTCATTTGGAACGTACGGTGGCCCCTCGGCTCCAAATTAAACCGACCAATGAGTGTTGCACTTGCACTTGCACAGCCTCTTATTAGAGAATGTCTCTGCAAACAGCTTCAAGTAAGAACTCGCCCGACTTTAACAAGCTGGGAATCAACCCACAACTCGATCGCAATGGCCAAACTGATCACTCTCCCCAAACAATTAATTAATGCATCGTGTGTAGTTGTCTACTGTACCTTAATTAATTAATCGATTGCCTTTTCTTTTCTTTTCTTTTCTTTTCTTTTCTTTTCTTCTAGTTTAATTGTCATTCTGCCTCTCTAATTACTTAGTTATTACATGTTTAATTAGTAGTGCCTTTTTCTTGTAGTTTGATGTAGCTAGCCTTTGAATTTGCATGTCGTTGTCATGTTATAATATTAATTTATTATCAAAGAGCTAGCTAACTTTATTTTTTAAAAAGTTTATCTAAATTAAACTTATATTGTCAAGCTTCCGTACACATCTAACCTTTAGAGATAAAATTAATTGACTAAACACTTTAAATTACTTTTCTTTAGATATTTGAAAATTCAGAATTGACTCTCCGTCCAAGAATGAAAAACAGCGCGTGAAATTCAAAGCAGGATTTTTTTTTTTTTTTTGTTCAGCATCAACATTTTTTTTTTCTTGACTAGGAAAAGGAAAAGCCAACTAGAATTGGTTGTCAATTAAAAAACGAATCATCAATTGACTATATCCAATTAATGAGGTGTCCATTAAAGAAATAAACAACCCCTTTATTAGTTTCTCAGTTGTTGTTGTCTTGAGCTAAAATCTTGCTCTTAAAATTTAGACCCTGATCTCTGATCTTTCCATTTGACCTTCCATATATAGTTCTACCCTACCCTCAATTTATTTTTTAAGGCTATCGAGGTACCTCCGAGGCTCCAATTAATAAATTGAATTCGAAAAACAACACTACTAGAATTCTCGTTTTTTCCAATGGTCTGGAAAGGCATTTCCAAGAGTATGAGGAGTCCATGGAAATAAAATGGGTTTTTCTGACACAGTTAACTATTTCCAACGTCAAGCCCTTGGAATAAGTAGCGCATGGAAATAAATACTGTGTGCCGTTGGAGATGTATCATTTGCACCCTTGGAAAAAGTTTGGTATGACCCGCGACCCACCAGAACAAAGCAAATATTGTATTATATTCAAGGCTCATGGAAATACTGGGGCAAATGCCCATGGAAATATTTTTTTGATGGAGTTTATATTATTTTATTGTTGAACTTATTATTTCCATAGACTGGGCCCTTGGAAATGTTTTGTTTGTTATGTTTATATTATTTTATTGTGAAGGCTCATGGAAATAATGGAGAGAATGCCCATAGAAATGTTTTGTTGATGCAGTTTATATTATCTTATTGTTGGACATACTATTTCCAAGGGTTCACCGTTGAAAAAGTTTTGCTTAGTCTGATTGTATTATTTATAGTGAATATTCATGGAAATAGTTCAAAAAAGACGCATGAAAATATTTTATTGATACAGTTAATATTATTTTTATGTCTAGCCAAATTATTTTCATGGGATAGTCCTTGGAAATATTTTGTTTATTATATTTATATTATTTTATAGTGAAGGTTCATAAAAATACTGAAGCAAATGCACATAAAAATATTTTATTAATTCAGTTTATATTATTTTATAGTTTGACATATTATTTTCTTAGTTTGGCCTTTGGAAATGTTTAATTCATGGAGCTGGTAACATTTCTGTATATTTGAGATATTCTTTTGAATGAGGAACAAAATTAAATCACAGCAACAAGTAACATTTAATTGAGATAAAATTAAACATTTCAATGAAAAATTAAATTTTGGTCTTTGAAATAAGTCAATCTATTTAATTGAGATACAAAAGTAATTGTACAGACATTGTGTAAAATAAAAGCAGTATATAAAATCTCCCTTTAAATGCTTCTTTTATCCTCCTGCAATATATATTTTTAAACACACGAGTATTACCAAATGAGACAAAATAGCATAAAATCAAAGTAAGATATAAAACTATACTTGAAGCAAATATATTCTGTGCTCAAAAGCACATTTTCTTTCTAATAGAAGTCAACAGTAATTCTTCAAGAGATTGGGAGATGGGCTTATTGGGTTAAGCTAAGGGCCAGCCGATCTTATCCGCCTCAGTTCTACCAGTCCAATAGGAGATGAGCACTCGGTGAAATCAAGAATACGCCTCCTGTCTGAAAAAGAAAAGCATAAAAAAATATACTTTAGTTGCTAACTTGCTATTACAATTTTCTTTATCATGAGATCCTAGTTGAGTTGAGAAGGAATGATATATTTTCTTTTCTTCAACTAGAATTTAATAAAGCACACGGGAAGGGTCATGTCAGTATATCATGCTGTCTTCCTAACTCAAAGTAACTATCATGAGAGAATTGTAACAACATTCATCTATGACTACCTCCAAATTAAGGACACCGTATATTTGCTTAGATTAAAGGACATTTATCTCTCTTCCTTTTTTTTCACTCTCCTCGTTCTGATTTAAAGGACATCCACCCCCAAATTGTAACAACATTATGTGCACCTTTTTGGTACCAATTGAGGACACGAGAGGGAATAATACTAGTGCTGAGAAGGGTGTGATCAAGGTTTTGTAGCTACAAAGGAGAAATCCATTGGAAAAAGTAATTAGTTTTGTGAGTGCTTTTCTATGGCCATAATACTTTATCATAACGAATTAAACTTTGAGCCATATATAAATTATGAACTATGCACATAGGGGTAATATTTTAAACTCCTTAATACATGGCACAACTTTAAAAAATAACTCTGTTATTGGGGGCATACATGTCCATGTGCTGGTCTATAACAAGAAATTGTAAAAATCTTGGTCAAATTGTAAAAATCTTGGTCAAATTGTAAAATGTTTCGTTATATAGGCTACATTGCAATTTTGAGTGTGAGGATGCAGCTCTCTTGTAAATCTTAAGCAATGTAAAAGTGCTTTCTCAAAGTATCACAATTCTAATAGAATTAAAATTACCTGAAACCAATTATGTTTTTTATGGGTCTGTTGTGCAGCCAGTCCCTCAATTAAAACATCGCTTCAATAGCCCTGTTATGAATCAACAGTGAAAGGTGGTGGGGCTTCAAAGATGTATAGGTGCCAACCCCACTACCTAGTATGATCTCCAGTATGCCCTGTTATGAATCAACAGTGAGATATCAACAACCCAATAGTAATTCTTAGGACACTTAGTGCATTCAATAATCTGTTGAAGAAAAAACATACTTGTGAGCACTCACCGGAGGAGCTGGTTTTTTAGGCGGAGGCATTTGCGGCAGGGGTTCGCGCATTGCATCTGTCATCCTCGGACTGCCACTGGGATTGAGTCTCGGGAATTTTTGACAATGCACCAGCTCATACTGGGTTTCATCACTGTCCTTAGCCATGTAGTATGTGTCCTATAACACATTCATAATAACCCCCAAGTTAGTACAGATATGAGACTCCGACAACAAGTAAAAACTTTAAATATAGTCTTTTTCCCATTCAAACTAATTCAATTTATTTATATCCCCATTCAGTTTTTAATCAATTAAAATCACTAATTAATTGCTGACATACCTAGATTTATCCAATTTACCCTTGCTCTTTATGTCTCACCTCTTTTAATTCTAAATATACCTAGAGTCATTAATACATGTACGTTGTACATAAAAGAAAACAATTAGATTTATTCATATCTTAAAAAATAATGATGAAAGCAAATGGAATTGCCTATTCAAATTTAGTTAAGCACAATTCAAGGCCACTGCCTCACAACTATTTTTGTGACTTAAGATAGATTTTTCCTCTTCTTTTGAATGTTACCAAAATAAATGATGAGACAATTGCCTGAAAATTAGGCTTTGTTGATGTCTTCAATACTTACATCATTCATTATTGAACTAAATAATCAACAAACGGTAATTCAGAAGCATAATTAATTTTGAATAAGGATGTCGCTTTTGTTTCGTCGTTAACCTACATTTAGTTCCTCTAAAGCCCTAAATTGAATTATTCTCCAAAACAATTTATCAATCAACAAATATAAATAGTGGCAAATTCGTTTGACAGATTTACTTACTCAGTTATTGTCGATCGATGTAGCCTCTCCGGAGTGAGTTTGGGGCGATCTCCGATCGGCCTTGGTTTGTGCGGAGCTAGGGTTTAAATCCGTGAGGGTTGGCTTTGACACCTGGGCGATCGATCTGGTAGAGACTAGGATTCGGGAGAGAGTAGGCGCGCGATTTGGAAGAGGAAAATGATCGGGCTTTTTTAGGAGTGAGTGGGTGGAGAGAAGAGGGAGCAGTGTGCCGCTTAGTGCTAGATCCAGTTTTTCAAAAAATTTGACAAGTCATTGGCTTCTCTGGAGAGTTCTTTGGCAAAAATGAAGCCGCTGTTATTTGGGTGAACCTGCAACTTGATCTTGACCCTTCATTTTTTGTAAGCGCGAATCTAAATGTCAAAGCTTTCTAGTGTGCATATCGTAACCTCTTCATACGGTTGTGATCTCTCCTTATCACTCTTGTTATTCCTTTGGAGGGAGCAGGGCGCAATCCAAAGTGAAATTGCAGCAGGTCTTTAAAAGAACTTTCGCTGAACGGTGGGACATTGATTATCGGAGGAGAGAAAAATTGCGCTGAAATGAAAAGTTTGGAGGGTGGGACATAATTGTCAGTGATGGTACAAAGTTAGAAAGGGCGCTGAAATGAAAATTTTGGAGGGAGAGATGAAAATAAGTCTCAGGTACGGTAGTGAAGAAATCTGGAGAGTTCTCTTAAGCTGGAAATCAGGACCCATCTGTCACTGAATAGATTTGTATAAAAAATATAACTAGTATTGTTAAATGGAGACGTCCATTGATAATCAGGATAGCACATTTTTAATCTAACGGTTCATATTTATAAATATTCACAGCCCTTCGATGTCTTCATATTCCGTCGACTTGACGGGTAGGTAAATAAAAATAAAATTTCATCAAAATTTGCTGCTGGAGTATATATGCAGTGATCTTTAATTTCAACGGTTCCGATCGACCAACGGACGACGTGTTTGCGTGCGCCTTCACTAACTCACAAAGCAAGAGTATATGTTTTATAAGACATATACTCTTGCTTTGTGAGTTAGTGAAGGCGCACGCAAACACGTCGTCCGTTGGTCGATCGGAACCGTTGAAATTCAAAAGCACTGCATATATACTCCTGCAACAAATTTTGATGAAATTTTATTTTGATTTACCTATCCATCCAGTCGATAGAATATCAAAATATCGAATGGTTATGAACACTTTACGTGGATCAAACCTTAGACATAATAAAACTTCATAATTTATAATTTGAAACACGACAGTTGGATGTGAATAATTTTATTTTAATTTTTTGAATTTTTTTCGTATTATTTATTGTACATGCATTATCTAATTAGTAAATATCAAACTCTGAGCCATCCGATAGTTAATGAATGGTCCTGATGTCTTCATTTTAGATGTTGGGGGTAGGGAGTTCCTATTCTCTGAGGTAACATAATATTTCTGTTTAGATCCAACCCTAAGTGATGCGCAAAATCCTTTAATATTCGTGTGTAATGATGATCGGACGTCCCCGATATAAACACAAAATTTATGTTATCTCAGAGTTTATGAATTCTCCTAGTATATTATAAAACCTTAATTTTGGATCGCTGTGACGCCAGCGATGAACAGTGCCTCCCATCTTTCTCACCATTGGATCACAGATGAATGGCTCTGATTGTTTTCTGCTGATGTCCGCTTCCGTCATCTCCCACTAGACAACTCTCGTATCTTGATTTCTTTCCTTCAGTGCCAGATGTCTTTCGCCCTCTCTTCTCCGCTTGCCACGTTTTCCTCTATCTCTACGTGTAGATGACCACCATCTCCGAGTTCCGATCTACTTTTCTTCGCAGTCGTGCTTCATTGGAATATCGCTTACACTTCTTGCTCTTTCCTCTTTCCTCTTTCCTCTTTCGTGCCACCTCTCTTCTCTGAGAAATTTTGCACTTTCCCTGTCGCATCTCTCTACTGCCATTGTTAAAATCAAACCCAATAAGAGTTTTCCTGGGGTGCTCGGTGTCACCGATTTGCACGAGGGCTCAAGGCGAGTTGAGAAGCGAGTGGGAGAAACCTTCAACACCGCCTCACATTGAAACAAAATCTCATATTCAAGAAGGCTATACTGTTGTCTGCTATTGAGGTACATCATCCCCTTTTGCAAACACTGTCATCTTTCAATTTGAGTTCTTCTTACACTGCCATCTTTTAATTTGGGTTCTTCTATCTTGATTTATTTTGACAACCTCTTAAATCCCATCTTCTACAACCTCCATCTTAAAATAATAATCTGCCCTTGGGACCCTACAGATCTCAGAGAGGAGAAGTGACAACGGAAAGAGGATTTAGGGTAATCATTTCTCACACAAGTATCTCTGCGAAACTGTGGCTACTCCTACTGCCGACAAGTTCCTATACACCATGGTAATAATTTCTTCCTAAAATCATTTTTTGGTTGTGAATTTGCCAGGAAATGATACTAATTATCAATTGTCGTAGGATATTGATAACAAATTGATAAATGGTGTTGAAATTGGAGGCAATCCAAATGAGACCTTGGCACTCAGTGTTGTTCATTGGTTTGATTTCTCTAAATGTATTAACTGGTAATTCTTGGTGAATATTATTATTTGGTTGGTACATAATGCAATGTCATTGTTTAATATATCTAGGCAAAAGCTTCACCTAAGCCACTGTCAGTTAAGGCACAATCCTTGGTTGAAGCATTAGAAGGAAAGGTTATCTATATAACACAATCTAAATATTTAATTAGTTCTGATCTCTATGTTTGTTATGAATTGCAGGATTTTTTAAAATTTATGATTACGAGCCTCAACAAAGGAGAGGTATTGCCCATAATTTTTCCCCGTTTATCTATCATATTAAAATTAAACTGATTTTTTTGTGTTATTGTTTATTATAGTGGTTTGTTAGTGAAGAACCTTGACCAGAATATGGAACTGTCAGAATTGCATGCATACCATAAGGTATGCCCTAATAAATTCAAAGTGATTTTTAATTTTTTATGGCCCTTTTCTTATTTGTTTTCAAACAATAGCTAGTAAGATGTGCAAATTGTTACCGCAATGTAGGACTTCACAGCTCGGGTGACTTCGGAGACTAAAATTTTCATTTTATAGAATTTTTGACTACTTTTTAATAGGTAGAAAATCACTAATTTTATTGTTCAAACTTTGAAAATTAAGATATTGATCCATAATTTGGACTAATATACGCAATGCATAGTACCATAATGTCACTCTTAAAACTATTAATTGGGGTGGTAAATTCAGGTTCAATATTGGTATCAGATGATGCACACCATTAAAACTATGTAATGTAAAATTACAGGGTAAATTATCAGCTTCAACATTCAAGTTATTAGCAGAGTATCACAATGCTACTGTCACTCTCTCAGCCTTGCGGGCTGCTGCAACTGGATTTGTAAGTCAAATTGCATACAATTATAAATATGGTTCAAATGCCTCAAGTCTTTCATGCTTCATTGGTGCCTCACATCCTTATCTCTGTTTCCAAAATTGATTTTGAAAACAATTGATCTTAACCTTTGCTGTAAATTTGCTTCTTACATTAATTGTTCTCTATATGAGACTCAAATTTGCGCTTCAGTCATTCTTTGTATCAGAGGTTTTCTAATTTATGGTGTCAGAATTCCAACTCTAAAATTTGGGAGAAATGGTGGTAAAATTTCCGTCTTTTCTTATTTCCTCCTTTTCTCTTTTTTTATTATATTTATTGTTTCCACAACAGGTCCAAGAGCTCTAGCTGTTTTCAATTGTACGAGTCATTTCTAACTTCCTCTAATTGGATATTACTAATTTTTGACAAACAAAAACCTATGTAAAAGAATATTAAATGAATAAACAAATTGAAATCAACTAAATGAATGGATGCAGCTGATTGAAATTACAAGAGACAGCAAGATGAAGTATGAATTGGACAAACCAAGTCATCTCATGAAGGTTCTCTTTCACACTATTTCTTTGTGACATTCAAACCTATGTATACTGTCATTGAACAGTTGAAATCTATCATGTAGCATTGCTTAGGCCCATTTAATTTCAGAACCAGTATAACTAGGTGAAGGGACAACTTTACTTAACTATTATTTTTCTTTGTGCATTACATATATCACTTTAACCCAGCAAAATTCTCATGATCTCTCATAAAATTGGTAATTCTTTTTACTGTAGGGCCATTTGATCATCATTCATATGGACCAATTGCAATTTCATTCTCAGAGGTAGCGGTGAATCTTTTTTAGTACACGTGTAGGTAATAAATTTTTCATTTGTAGCTTTCCAGTAAAGAATCCAGTAACATACACGCCATCCACCTACTCTCAATTTAATGTGATATACTAGCTTTATTTGTGTTAGACTAGCCTTTTACTGGTAAATGAGTAAATTTCCCATTATCTTAGGTTTACAATTTTTTTTTTAGTACAAAAAATAAATAGAAGAGTCACAATGTACTGGGATTTGGCATCTTACCACTAATTTTTTTTTCCAAATATTGTTTCTATTTGTAATATTGTTAGAAAGTTAGTGCATTTAATTTCAGAGAGGATGATTTTCCCCAAAGAAGCTTGAGCAATGCTTCTTTGTGTAGAGGAAAGAACAAAAGGAGAGGAAGAAGAAATCTGAGTCCAAATCACATTAAAATCATAAATTGGTGAAAGGAGTAAACCCTCTTCCCCACCACATTAATATCAGAAATCGATCCAGTTTTTTTTTTTCAGTCCATTAAATAGTGTTATAGTTCATCAGAACATTAGGTTTTCATATGGATTTTACTTAATACTGATCTAGCTAGATCAGTATCACACATCCTCATATATGGTATCGATTTTTAGTTAGACATGAGGTTCTCAAGGAACTTCCTCAATTTTACTTGATGCTGATACATAATCATAACATTTGATATTTTATAGCGGTGCTATGCATACAATTATACATAATGTGCTCGACTGGAGCTTGGGCGTTCTCTCATAAGTCAGCTGTTGCGCAGAAGCTCACCTCTCATATGCAATAGTATGGACCTTGCTGTTGCTGCGGAAGTGCCATGGTATAATGAATATTTTCAATTAAAAAAAGTATCAATTTCAAATTTAGAAATAACTTATGTATATTTATCCTACGAGTTAATTTTTCAAATAATTAATAACAGGTACGGGATAGAGCAGGAGTACACTCTTCTCTGAAAGAACGTCAAGTGGCCTGTCGGTGGCTTCCCTGGTCCACAGGTAAATACAAAATCTATTTTTGCTTCCTTCCATAGGTTTTAGTTTATTCAATTTGTTTTCTGATATATTCGTTTTATATTGCTGGGTCCATACTTCTGCAGTGTTTGTGCCGACAAGTCACTCGGTAGTGACATTGTTGACGTGAACATTAAACCGACTCAGTAGTGACATTGTTTTACTTCTGCAGTGTTTGTGCCGACAAGTCACTCGGTAGTGACACAGATTTCTGCGTTAAGTTTTAATGTGAGACAATTTCTTGTATGTTTTGGCACAAAAATTCAACCATAATCGTTTCAAAATGGACTTGAACAACAAATTTTTCCTCTTTCCGATTTTCTTCCCATTTCTTAGATAATTACACAATTACCTCACCTCAAAAATTCTGTTCAGTATACTGGTAGTATTTGCTTTTTGTACATTTTCCTCCCTCTAATATTTTCCCTTCCCAGTTTTGGTTTCAATTTACTGACGTCCACTCTAGCCAGTGCTGTCCCTCATTGTGCTTGCTATGAGTCCATCAGAGTTCTTCCCTCTTTTGGGGTAATTGCCTCTCTATATTTTTCTGATTCCTTCCCGTTTAACATATACGGAATAAAAATTATTACCTACCCTGTTTACTTTACGAAAAGATACGCTCGAGTTACCACTAGCTGACTGAATTGGGTCTCCTTTTCAATTTGTAATTCTGTTGTTCATCCGAAATAACATGCGGAATTGTGTATTGCACATGTATGATATGGTTTCCTTATTCAATTATATTTTCCCTAACCTTCATAATTGGTTGAATTGGATCTTGCCAGTAACTTCTAAGCAAGACTGCTTCATTTAGAATGAAGCAATTTTGTTCTATAACAATTGTCATTAAGTAGAAGGTTTAGGTTCCATTGAAAATATAATGACAAAGTTATTTGACAGTTTTTGGATCTTGATTTGCAAACTCCTATCGAGTAATAGTTCCTTTTATTTGGTGTGCTCTTCCTGGAACTGGTAATAGGCACCTCAATTTTGGTCATTATATGTTTTTTTAAGAGAATTTTGGTCATTATATGTTGTTGTTTGGGTCTTGACATGAGTTGGTGCAAGATGCAAATACATCCATGTTGATGTTCTACCTAAATTTGCAGGAATGCTTCTGATTTTTATCCCCCCCCCAAAAAAAAATATAAATACACACACACACACTTTCAAATCGGTATTATATGTTAGTTTTTAGGTAATAGAATAACAATTTGAAGACCTCCGACTGGCAATCATATTATCAGTTTTTTTTTTTAAATAATTCATTTCTAGCTACTTTACTATTGTTCTGCTTTTCTCCCCTTCTGACAGGTGCCTACATAGCAAAAAAATTAATTTCTAGCTACTATACTATTTTTCTGCTTCTCCCCCCTTCTGACAGGTGCCTACATAGTTAGCACGACATTGTTGTTTGGTGCACTCCTTTTACGCTGTGAGTTATACCATGTCTTTTATCTCCTTTTTAATTTACTTATAAATTACTGTTCTGCACTATATTTTATCTGATATCGTACCTCCTTCCTGCGCTTGGGTTATTATCTGTTTTCCCATTATTTTCACTTCCAAGTCCTGTTCCCTCCTACCCTGAATGGGGAAATAATACCAGAAGTAGTTCAAATAAAACCAGTGGGAGTAAAACCAATCTCTTTTATTCCAGATTAGCAATTGTTTAGAATCTATGATGTATCACAACTACTACATATTTACGTACAGCCGTATTTAGGCATACTGAAAAAATTCAGCTTAGACTCTATGATAAAATTTTAATTAGTAAAGGTTGCAAAAATTCACAGATCAAAAAGGAAACTAATGAAAAAATTTAGATACTAAACCAAGCTATTCCATTTTTTCGGAAAATTTTTTTTTAATACCATTATTCCTACTCTTCTTTATGTCAAACCTGATTTATTTCCCTGATGCAAACCTTTTACCTATTGTTGGTACCAGTATTTTGTAACCTTTTATTTTTCTGATGCAAGCCTTTTTAAACTTTTTTAAACCGTGTTTATGCAGGCTTGGTTTTATGGCTGTTTGCGATATCTAAATAGTTTACAGTTGACTGGTGGTTCATGCTTTTCCCCCAGTTTTAATTTGAGCTAAATTGTACGAATATATTTTAAGTAACCAATTAGATCATGTATATTTTAATTGTTTTATATTTCTTTTTGGGTTAATGTCTCCTTAAATTGTTCTATGACTATTTCTTTTTGTAATGTTTACAATTCAGATTGGCTCATTCTTTGTCAACAAAATTAGTATCTCACTTACAAAATTTCACTATGAAGATATTTCTTTATCATATTTATATTGGTTGTTCATTTTAAAGGTTAGTTAAATCCAATCTCTCCAAATGTTTATATTAGTTGCGTTTTGTCAAGCACAAGAGTCAAAAGGCACTTCTTATTGTATCTTTATTTAGCTGCCATGGACAACCAGCCAAAGCATTTATTAGTTAAGCAAATTAAGCATTTATTACATGATATTGAATTCCCTGGGGTCTTATTGTATCTTTGTTTTACTGCCATGGACAACCAGCCAACAAAACCTCCTGACAACATCAGACAACAAAGAAATGACATCAACACACAACAGCACAACAACGGTTGCGGCGTAGCCGCAACTCCAAGCAGCTAGTGCAATACAAATCCTTTCTATTTTTAGTTTTTTAGACTTAACGAGACTTCCCCACTTCTCCTCTCCGTAAAAAATCGAGCATGAGCGCCAAAACCCTAAATTTTTGGCCTCCCTCTTTGAATTCCCTCTCAAAATTATCTCCCACGTTTATAAAATTTTGGTTGCCTCTCCTCCCAACCCGCTTAGATCTCCCTCATCTTATTCAATCTACACTTCTCCCAGTTCGCACCGAGACACCGCCTCCTCTCCAGCTCTACACCGAGGCGTAGCTCCGTAGATCGGAAGTCATCCGCCCAGCTAGGGTTCTAGGTCCGTCAGGACGAGCATCTAGCCCATGACATTCGGCTTAGCTTGTTGTGCGGCCGAGATGATGCACGCCGGTGCGGCTAGGTACGATTTCGATCAGTTTGGTGTGATCTTTCGTTCCAGCCCACGTCTGTCCGATTGCATGATCGTCGCTTGTACTCTCACCAACAAAATGGTTCCAGCTCTGCGCAATTAAGGGACTTCCAGTTCTGCCGATCTGAGAGAGGTCCATCAAAAGCTTTCAATTAAGCTCATTCAAGTATGCCTTTAACCAGGCTTTAATTTTGGTTTCAAATAAGCTTTCAGTTATCCATGCTCTAACTAGGCTTCAATTTTGTGTTAGTACGATGCAGGAAATACACAACTCTTAAGTAAGAAGGTTAAAGAAAAAAGTGACCAAATTGACCATGCTGTATATTTTTACTTGACATATGAATCCATTGTACCCAATTAATTATATGCTTTCAATTCAAATTATTAGAAATTTTGTCTCACACGAATTTTGTTTATAAAATGATAAACTTGGCTAAGATATAAGTACACAATTTGAGATTCACTGTGAACTTAGAAGACCTGTGCTATACTGTATAAGTGAAATCGACAAAAACATATCTGCTGGGTCAAGTGCTAGTACACTAGTTGGTTGAATTAGCATTTAATAAGTCCAATATTAAATGCTAGCACTTGGTGTCTTTTTCTTGGGATCATCTACAAAGTTGCTCCATAAAGAAATGAACTCCTGAATATATGATTGAAGAAATGTATTTTTTTTTTCATTGTTATT
The DNA here is from genome assembly GCA_964058825.1 of Carex arenaria. NCBI lineage: Eukaryota > Viridiplantae > Streptophyta > Magnoliopsida > Poales > Cyperaceae > Carex > Carex arenaria. Next base: position 21,217 of record CAXKVW010001648.1, read on the forward strand.
TAGCCCACTAAAATCTGATTTTCATTCTCTTTGAAGTTTAAAAAAATTTATTTTTCAGGTTAGTGTTAGTGGCACAGTTATAGAGATAAGTAGTTAACTAACTAGGAACATAATGTAGTAATATAGTACCTTAAACAGAGCAATCATATAATTTTTTATTTTTTATAATATGCTTTCATATATTTCTCTTACAATTACTAACAGGTAAGTGTTCATCACAGGTTCTCGAGAAAAAGAAGACAACAGCTTGGAGTGTGATGCTAGTGCTGATTGTCGAATGTTTGTACTGTCTGAACTAAAATCTTTCACCTACAATTTTTCTAACGAGTATAAGCTAGGTGAAGGTGGTTTTGGATCAGTTTACAAGGTAAAACACAAGTGACTACATTTTTTCACTTTAAAAAAATTGAGTAGATTTTTTATTTGTTTGCGAGGGGAATAAGCTTGTCAATGTTGAATATTGATTCAAGACGAGTTAGTCGAGTTGTCCATAATTAGAATTTTCTGTAATTAGCATTTCCAGCATAGTGCGCAGCAGGGGTATTTTGGGTAAAATAGATGTTATATTTAGATTAAACTGTATTTTTAGAAAGCAGTGGGTGGTTATTGTTAGGTATAGAGTAGTGCTTTAAATACATAGGAATTTGTGGAATTTGTGGCAAGAGAAGATACAATTGAGAACTTTTCAGAAATCTGTTTATTTATACAACCAATTTGTGGCAAGAGAAGATACAATTAAGAGTGTGAACTGGTTGGGTCACACATCATCTTTAGATCAAATAGTAACAATTTATTTTCATTCTTATACTAGCTTGATGTGTGGCATGAATCAGCCTGGAAGCGAAGTTGTTAATCTGTGTCCCATTCTTGGAAATATGGTGGTTTCTCAGTTATTAATGTGTGAGGCCACCAATCAGCCATTCAAATGTTATGGCACTGTAACTTGAAGGTTTCCAGCATAGATAAGTACAGACAACGACATACTGTTACTTTCTACTTCGGCATGAGTGTTCTAGGAAATGTGGAGGTTTTATTGACCTCACCTTGCAGGTATGTCACTGATCACCTTTGTAATTTTTTCCTACATAAATGAAAAAAAAAAATTGGTGGATAAGGACACAGTTGGTTCTTGAGCTTAATTTTAGAAGGACTTTGTTATTTTGAGAAAATCTGATGCACTCACTGAGTAAAAAAATTCAAAGACTAATTAGGTGCAAATACAATTTTAGGTTCTAATAAGCTATGTATTTGAGGGCTCAATTCTTTGTTGATGTAAATCTCTACTTTCATCTCGCTCTTTGTATAATTCGGAGGTAGCATAACAATCTAATACTTTTTGTTACATCTCTGTATAATTGTTCTAACTTTCTATGTAATTATCTTTTTTTATTTCTTTTTTGCCCCAACACCTACTGCCGAAACAAAGCGAGCATGAATCTACTATATATAATTTAAAATATAACTTTTCCGTTTTTGTTTAATTTGTTGCAGTGAACTTCCATTGTCCATTGTTATAATTGGTGCAAATACCAGAACATTCCTCGGTGAAAATCTGTATGGTACTTCCTTTTGCACACTATTTAGCCTTCCTTATGTTTATAATTATGCACACAATTACCTCTTTATCGGTTCAAAATGTACTACTTGTTTTGCTGATGTAATTTTTAATTTGCTGACCCATTTGTTGACCTTATTTTTTTTTTATCTAATTTGATTTAGCTGCTGTGAGAAAAGATTCAAGATGCGACTGATCGATCCAAAGGAATCTCTCATGTTCCAATCTCTAGTGTAGATACAATTGCTCTCTTCAATAAGTTCTATAAAAGTTCTATAAATGGTGAATTGCAGGTGCTGATGGCCAATTTCTTCATGGATTATTTTGTGACTTTTAGTTAACAAGTGGTATATTTTGGTATATTTACAAGTGCAATATAGTCTTATTTTTGTAATGTGTTTGGCATATATTTTGGTACATTGTATGATGACTATCACAATATTAATTATATGCTTTTGATTTAGATATGTTTGTGTTTGTGTTTATTTGGGTAAATAGGAATTGGGGAATATATCACAGTACCGGGTTGGTACAGGGTGGATTGCAGAATGTGGGCAAATTGCTACAGTACTAGTAAATATTACATTTCCATGAGAATTCTCATGGAATAATGAAAATAAAATTTCCTTGGAAATATACTATGGGACCCATGTGGCCTTGCCTTGGAAATACTTAGATGGAGCCCACCTACACTCTCATGGAAATATATTGTGGGGCCCACTTGACCTTGTCTTGGAAATACTCTGGTGGGATCCACAGATACTCCCTTGGAAATAATCAAGTGGGCCCCACCTTAACTATCATTGGAAATACTCAGTGGGTCCCAGATTCAACACCCTTGGAGATAATCAAGTGGGGCCCATCTTAATTATCCTTGGAAATACTTAGTGGGTCCCAGGTTCAACGCCCTTGGAAATAATCAAGTGGGACCCACACGATGCCTTTGGAAATACTACAGACTTGGGCCGGGTGTCAAACTATTTCCATGCGTAGCTTTTCCAAGGGGGTTCGGTTGGAAAAGGTAAGATAATTTCTTTTCCAAGGGTAACCCATGGAAAAGGCAGATTTTTTGACTATTTCCAACGAGGCTTGTTGCGACGGTAGTATTTCCAACGGATACCGTTGGAAGAAGCCCTTTTTCTGCCATTGGAAAAAACGAGAATTCTAGTAGTGCAAATTGCTTTGATCCATGAGTTTCGTCTGAAGCTCTCAATTTCAATTATGATGACAGTAGTTGTAGTTGTATCTAAATTACAAGTTTTGTTATGAAAAAATAAAAAGCAAAAACAGATCAGAAAACAACAATGAAGAAACCAGCTGCTAAATTAAGTTCGTCAGTGTTCAAGCCATGCAATCAATGCTGAAACCAGCTGCTGAGTTCCTCCAGGATTTAATTCTGTAACAATCAGCTGCAATGTTTTTTGCTTGTCCGAGAATATAACACTACGACGACACGGACTACAAACTGTTGATTGTGTGGTTTAGTAATTCCTCTGTGCAAATTAAGTAGCGGCATGTACCAGTGTTGCCTGATTCATGATTTCCTGCATGTAGTTACAAAACTAGTGAGGTACAGGTACAGGTACTCATGATGTGCCATTTATTTTTAATTTCTTCTATGCTACAATTACTCGTACAACCAATTCATTTAAATAATCTGATCCCGTTGGCTGTCTGGGTGCAATGGTGCATGCCATTTATGACTATATATATCCCATTATCTTTATCCCACCCATTTCATATATATAACGAAATCAGAATTGTATTGTCTAAGAAATTATAAAAGATCATTAATTTATTCGTTTAAAAAAATTATAGGATCGATCGAGTTAATTGATTCCATTTTGTCCACTTTATTTTGTTTTTATTAATTTAAGCCCGTGATCTCCTCAACCAGCCTCCTAATATGAAATATCAGGAGGTTGCACAAGGAGTCATCTTGAATAAAATTCAAAACTATTCACTATTAGTTCATGGAAATAAACAAAAAAACAGTCAAGTCAAGTCAAGTGTTATAATTTGATTTATATCGATCTGTAGAATCTTTCTTTGATCTGGCCCCCCCTCCGCATCAGCATGTCAATATGTCATGTTAAAGGTATTCAGAATAACACCAATTAAATTAATGAGCTAGGTTATCTCTTAGCTAGCTCCAGCATAGTTAGATGTCTTTCTTGTAGAACTGCGTCAACTGCAGTTATGTACTCTACTTATATAGCTCCAGTTCTGCCATTCGCTTACACTTAAAACAGGTTGCACAGGGCTTCATTTAGTCACATTATACTTAAATGAAGATTACAAATGAATACTAAATATGGTAGCGATGTTGATAGCAATCAACTCGCTTTCAGGCTATGTTAATCAAGTACATATTGAGGCTCAGTTATATACAAATTTTATGTGCATTTCTGAAATTAAATTTACTGCATTCATAACATTTTACTTTAAACACATATTTTTTAAAATATATATGTATCCGCCCTGAATGGATGGCTAGTCAATTCCGAGCTGATTGTTGTACATGAGCAGAAGATAGAGGGGGTAATTATGACAAATAATAAAAAAGTTATGACAAAAAATTAATTAATATATTTTGTATAATTCAAATACTATTGTGCATTAAATTTGATGCATTTGCTCATAAACATAATTTTTCAGGTGAAATTCTCAGAAACAAGAAAAACTTTTAAACTGCTCTGCAAAATAACTTTACTTTTTTTAGTCGCAAGTTGTACTCATCTGTAAAGTCTCTTTTAATTTTTTTTTCAATAAAATCTCTAGTAGGCCTTTCATTCAGAAAATTAAAAATTAAAAATAATTTATAATTCAATTTGTATTGTTAGTAGAGCTGCTATTGACTGAGCTACATGCAACTCGGACTCAACTCGTGAGTCAATTCGAGTTAGTTTTAATTCGAGTTGTTGCTGAATTTCGTTCGAATTAATTCCGAATGAATATGAGCCATGAAGCATTTTGTGTAGTCCTAATTGTTAGTAGCCACATTTCACAATAAATAAACATAAATTTTTTTATTAATAACATTAAAATAAATCAAGTTAAAAAAAAATGACATTAGTTTTTGAAAAATTCTAAATATAATAGTTCTGCGGAATAAACTAGCGGAATGCATGACCAATTCCACTAGATTATTCAGCAGAGTTGTATGAGCCAATTCCGCTAGATTATTCAGGAGAACTGTAATAAATCATTGCGGTTTCAAGTTTGCCTTTTAATTTATTAGTTTCTCTCCAACTGTTAGCGTTGTTGAACAAACAAACAATTTGAAATATAATGTTACCGATTTCATTTATTTTCCTGAGAAAATTATTTTACAATAACTAAAAACTCAACCCATCCTTTTTCAAGATCTCTTTGTTATCAGAGGCGTATGGAAATTAAAGAAATAAGAGTCAACTGATCTCTATTTATTTTAAAAAGAAAAATTATACTTGAACACAATTTTATACCCGTAGCTCTCTCTATTGAGGAGGTGTTGGCCCCTACCACGTACAAGGCACAGCATTAAAAACTAGGAGAAGAGATGATGGGTTTAATCATATCACACAAAAGAACAAACATGCGGATGCGGTGCCTATCCCCTCCGGCCCTCCCTACTCAAAAAGGAGCGCTGGTAAGTGTGAGTGAGTGGTAAGGGGGGGGGGGACACCAAGTGAAGTGACCCAAAGCGTGACTGAAATGAAAGGAGGCAAAGCCTATCAACTTTTCACACTCACATTAATTAATAATTAACATCTCTAGCTCTCCATTTTATAGATTCACACTCACACAAGACTTGAGACATCATGCTGTAATAAAATATGTGTTGCCTTTTTACTAATGCACTTGCAAATGCAATAATATATTTTCTTTTCCCTTTCTTCTAACAACTCGACTCATTCCTCAAAATCACAAAATGTATAAAATACATGACCACTTAAGAAGCAAGTATTGTTTTGCAACCCTAAATCTAATTAATTAATGTAGTCCATTGATCTTGTACCAAATGAAATTATAAGTCTAACATATATATTAAAGCTGATATCTAAAATTTTAAACTTCAAATTTTTTTGCAGCAAAAAAAAAGAAAAAGAAAAAGGTTAAGTTCATTAGTTATCATAATAAAATTAACGAAGAAGTATATATTGTATGTGGTTCCAAATTAATATGAAAGTTGAAAGGGTAGGAGTGTAAAAGAAATGTAGTGTCATGATTTCCGCATATGCATCATAATGGCAGACCAAGTCATGCTAGCTCATGCATTCATACAATTTGACCATTCATTCCCTTGATCCTAGTGGCCCCCATCTTCTTCTCTGCCTCTGCCTCTACATGTATATATATATATATATAGCTTAATTACTAAGGTTACAAAAATATACAAATTGTATAGTACAACTGCAAGAGTTGGAAGCCAATGAAGGTAAGAATTGGCATCCATTCATTATGTGAATTTAAATATTGCATGCATTCCAAATACAAATTAATTAAGTGTCTCATCCTGTTATAGTAGAAAACCCACAATCCATCATCTGTTGCAATTTCAAATACATGATATAATATCCTACTATCCTATTCCTAGGCAGCAAAGACATGTAGAATTCCAGCATTTGGGAATTGGGACTACTTTGATGGCATACCCATAAGCAACTGCTTCGACTCCACACTACATGCTGCTCATGCTGATGCTGATGCTGATGCTGCTCTCATCCATGCCCACTACTTCAGAGAATATGCCAGTGGCGATCTTTTACTCGTACCAGCACCCACACCAGTCAAGCCAGCTCGTGCTCGTCCAATTAAGGTAATTCAATTTCATGCAAAATTCTCCATTGTTAAGTTATAACAACACAGGCTTTTCCGACCATATATAACTGTGCATATATAATATTATATTCTTTTTTTTTCTCTTCTTGCTTTGGATTTTTTTTAGCGAAGAGAGAGAAGAGGTTTTAATGAGAAGAAAAGGCAAAGAAAGGTGTGTGATGCTAAAGAAGAAGGGCAATTTAGCCCCAAAAATAAAGTGATCAGAAGCCCAAAAGCTGTGGATGAAGACCTTTACAAGATCCCTCCTGAGTTTCTATCTCAGAAGCCGAAATTGGTACCTCTTTTCGTTTTTTCACCCATTTTTTGTTAATGCTGTACATTTTGCATCAAGGATTACATTCCCTAATAATTAAAAGCAAAAGAGAGAACCTCATAAAAGAGTACTCGTAATTTTTAATGATCACCCAGCTAGATTCAACAAGTTAGTCCTACCTATACCAACCTTTAGATATATATATATGCATCGAGATCCCTGAATGCATAAAGTTAGAACTGTGAATGCATCAGATAATTGATTAATTGATGATATATTTTACAATTATTTTGCAAGCACATATTTTACCAATTATCAGTGATATATTTTACAATCTTAAACTTTAGATTTGCATCAAGATTCGTGTTTTGGTACAAAAAAATGATATTGGGTTTTATGCAGAAGAGCCTAATTGGGAGCATGTGGACGTGGTGCATGTGCATTAATTGCATTATGTAAAAGTCTTCACGGCTTCACCAATCACCAGAGATTAGAGAAGAAGAACAATCAGTACTTTCCATGCCTGTTGCTCTGTTGCAGTTTCAAAGAAATGTATTTCTAATTTAATGCTTCATGAAGTACCGATGAATGCATCAACTATGTACGTACTTTAATATGATATGAGCACCTGATTGATTGATGTGCTTTGGATTGATGTAATGTACCTTACTCATTCCAATATATTACAAAATGTGCTCAAGTTATATCATATTGTCTTCTTCTTTCTTCATTCTATTTTTTTTTTTTAACTGTGAAATTGAAAGATCGTCCATTATTTCAGTTAGAAATTTAATTTATAACTAACAGGATGTAATAATCATGTTCTCGGTTCAAATCTTACGAAAATTTTATTGCAACAAATCATGTTTTCTCATTAAAAAATTTAAAAGTTTACATGGGACGGGTCTTGAATTATTTTTGAACAGAAGAATTGGACAATAGATCTCAATTTCAAATTGAAACGAGCTTTCTGTTGGTCTTTGCTTGCTTTCTTGCTTTGCTAGTTTTACTACTGAATAAAGCATATCTTCTGTACATGAAGTACCGTATCACAGGACGCAATTCCAACTGAATGATAATTTTTGGACCAATTATAAATGTACAGAGGTCTTTAAGATTCACGCATGATAAAATGGACGACGCAGATTCTTCTTTCTACACGGTAGAGTACTGTACTGAATCTGAATCTAAATCCTTCCTGAAATTTTTTTTTTTACCACTGTCAAAATTCGTTTTAAATTAAAAACCACCCGGCGCTGGTTTTGTAAAAAAAAGACCACCCCCGCACAATAGTTTCGCGCACCAGCCTGGTTGGGTCCGCACAAGCGTTTCGCACACCAAAGTGGTCCGCACTATGATTTGGCACACCGGGTCCCCGCAGGAATTTCACGCACCAACAGTTCCGCACAGCCGTTTCGTTCACCCAAGTCGGATCCACACAATGGTATCACGCACCCCAATATTGGTGCTATAAAGGCCTTGCGCACCAGATTTTACCCCACCCCACACCAAGCTGGAGCGCCCCACAGCAGCACAAGGTAATTTTTTTATTTTATTTTAAATTTATAGTTTAGTTTAATTTAGATAGTTTAGATAATTTAATTTACTTGGTTTGTAGATTAGTTTAGATAATATAGTTGTAAAATAATTGTAGTTTAGTTTAATTTAATTTAGATAGTTTGGATAATTTAATTTATTTAGTTTGTAGATTAGTTTAGATAATGTAGTTGTAAAATAATTGTAGTTTAGTTTAATTAGATAGCTTAGATAATTTAATTAATTTAGTTTATAGATTAGTTTAGATGTGTAATTTAGTTGTAATTTAATTGTAGTTCTTGCGATTTTAATTGGACGGTGACCCATTAATTTAATTGTAGTTTAGTTTATATATTAGTTTAGATGTCGAAAATAATTTATGATTTTTGTTAAACCCCGATGTGTCATGAAATTGCTCGAACGGGTGTCTTTCTGCACCACACGATACCCTCCATTGTCGTCTACCAAGCACAAGAAAATTTGTATCAACATCACTAAAATCAGTTGCCCCACCGCTGTCACTGGCATCCCAATTTTCCTCTGCCTCCCGCTCTTCGAGATCTTCATCTGTATTTTCAGCATAATAAAGTGGTTCCGGGTTGAAGATCGATCACGGTTAGTTTGGGCCCTGCTAGAGCTTGAGAATGAAGCCCGAGGACGTCCCCTGTCAGGTTGGGTCTGACTAGGACCAGCTACCACAGATGGAGACCGACTAGTACTCCCCAGAGTTAGGGCCCGGACAGGACCCGTCACAGATTGCTCGCGAACCTGACCCTGGGTCATTTGCGGCATAGGTCTGGTGTTCTGTCTGGGGTTGGCTACAACATATAACTCCATGAACTTGAAAGGAGTGGTCAAATTCATTACAACCCCCAGCTATTATTGTCTTGTACTGGGAGCTGTTGGAACCAGGTTTGGTTGCCTTGACCAATATTGATCATTGTGAAAATTACTAGTATTACCAGTTCATAATAATTCGGATCAATACCAACTTGCTGATACACTTCTCTAGTTATACCTCTAAAATCTAAATCTGGCATGATATTGAACATTTTCAAAGGCTGGGTACTGTAATAAGCACCATTTGGCTCGTGTAAAACTTCACCACCAAAATAACAAGCAATTTCAATCATAATTGGTTGAATTGAAAAAATCTAACAATTAATAAATTTACTGTTAATTTTAAAAATAATGTAAAAATAATAATTTCAAAATTAACATAAAATAATAATTTAAAAAATAAGGGACTAAAGAGAAAAATCCTCACAGTTAATTGCTGAGCTCTGCTGCCTTTGTTGGTGTGTTGTGGACTGGAAACAGTAGTAAAAAACTTCTTTTTATACACTTTTAGCTTGGTGTGCCAGGGGAATATGCGAAACAGTGGGTGAGCCAAAGGGTGGTGCGGATCCAACTTGGGTGCGCGAAACGGCTGTGCGGACCCGTTGGTGCGCGAAATTCCTGCGCGGACCCGGTGCGCCAAATCATAGTGCGGACCACTCCGGCGCGCGAAACGCTTGTGCGGACCCAACTAGGCTGGTGCACGAAACCATTGTGCGGGAGTGGTATTTTTTTTTACAAAGGCGCTGTGGTTTTTAATTTAAAAAGAATTTTGACAGTGTAAAAAAAAAAATTTCGGAAATCCTTCCGATGAACCGACAATATCGATCATTTTGCAACTGTGCCCAAACGGTTTGACTCCATTTTTAAATATATGTTCTGAATTGTCTAAATCCACCTTAATTATATGTTTTAGATTAGACAGCTTCGCGCGAGTTGAATAGTAGATCCAAATGAGTCTTATAAGATATGAGGTAACGGAATATTTTTGTTTAGATCCGGACCGTCCAATCAAATCGAATCACAGTTCAGTTTGAGATAAAATATAGGAGTCTCTCTTTCTGTTAAAATATGAAAACACAAAATTTATATAAATAAATATTGATTTTAATATTAACATTTTAATTTTTATGAATTATAGAGCTATTTGTGAAGTAATTTCATTGATCCAATCTCTACGTAAAAGCTCATTGTTTGCCGCCACAGAATATCGAATCAAGTATATATTAGATATGACTTATGAGGCATGAGATGTGTGCATGATCTCAATACTAAACATTTAATATTGTCAGTTATAGGCAAATAATTTTTATGAATTAGCATACGCGCAACATTGATATGCAATTCATTGCATTTTCCCGTTTGAGCTTGTACCCATCATTCATTTATAAAAGTTTGACCGTTTATTTGCTTAATGTAAAAAAACGGTAATATTAGAATGAATATTATTTTAATTATCCTAAATGCACAAACTTATTGGTGTCTATGTTATTTGCCTATAAATATTACATGATATTTAATGAGCAAAGTATTAAATAATTATCCAATAATCATTCAACAATTTACATTCTCTTGCTCTTTCTCTTAGCTCTATAATTCATAAAAATTCAATTTTTATTCTTCCACAAATAAAATATTTTCTTTATAGTAAAAATATTATTTTGCTACCATTGTTGAAAGAAGTTACATCGACCTCTACCACAGTTGTGCTCGCAGGTAGAGGAACACTGGCTTAACTTAGGGCAATCTTAACCGATTATCTCTATGCTTAGGACAGAAAGTTGTCTTAGGTTTGCATTTTGTAGCTCCGGGTAATAAAATTTTAATTATATTCTTGATTATATATATTTATTATAATTGTTATTTATTTAGTAATCAAATTTCAGATTTAAAACTTAGTTAATATTTTTCCAACACTTTAATATTTATGCATATTCTAATTAAATGGTCTGAATCTAAACAAAAATATTTTGTTGCCCTAAAAGATCTAAATTTCTTAGTATGTAGATTAATCAAATAACGTTGGCATTTCAACGTTAAATGGTAGTTCTAAGTTGGAATTCATATTCAAAAACCTATTAAATAGGTTTTAAATGACGAATTCAAACTGTACAAACGAATCTAAAAAAATACCAAAACTAAATATATTAAATTAACTTAATTTTTTTTACCACTTAACTTGATGCTAAATAATTTAAATAAAAAAAATTGATGCTAAATAAGTTTGAAAAGTAATAAATTTTGCATGTTAACGAGCCATAGGCCAATTTGAATAGTTTAGATCAGTGTTCTAAATAGCTAGCTATAGCTACGCTATAGCTTTTTCAGACCATAAACGCTACGCTATGAGATAAAAGTGCGCTTTTTAGCTACGGCTGCTATAGCTGTAATAGCTGACCGTTTTTACCGCTACGCGCTATGCGCTATTGCTATCGCTATGCTACATAGGTTTTTTTGCAATTTACATGGACTTCTGTACTTTAGTTCATATTTATGATACTACATGGCCTATTATAATAAGCATGCTAAAATCAAACTAAATGCCTTTGTTTCTATTCGTGATTTAGTCTCTAATTCTATATCAGAAAATATTCAAATATTAATTCTTCCTTTTGTTTTCTTTTCGTCTAGTATTCACCTGTAAAATTATCGCCGTTCGTTTCATTGAAAGCTGATTTTGATTATAATAATATATAAAATATTCAAATAGGTATGCTAACTTTATTTCACTATAAAATTAATTACTCTTCGTTTATTAAAATCTGTAATACTATGAAGTATGAACTATTAAATAATGTTACATTGTATATTTTTTTTTCTCTTCTGATTTGCATGATTGAAAAAAAAATATAGACTTAGATAAGTTATCATTTAGTTATTATCATAATTCTCCAATATTGATCATGTTGATAATTAGTAGAAATATAGACTATAAATTTTGAAAATTAGAAAAACGCTATATAGGAAAGCTTCCACTATAGCTGCGCTATTCGCTATAGCTTTTTTTTTTTTTGCCTCCCCGCTATACCGCTATAATCGTTATTTAGAACCTTGGTTTAGATTCACTTATCCAATAAATTTTGAAGACCGTTAACACTTGCTCACTTGGGCTAAAAATATGAACGTTGGCATAGTTGTCGGATTTTTTTTTTCTGCTAAAATTCGAACTTATCCAATAAATATAAAAAAAAATTATATCATGACATTAATATTTTTTTTCTACTAAATAAAAAAAAAATCGGGTCGGTGAGATATTACAGTTACTCGATAGTACATTTTTCTTTGTTAAATAGAAAAGGACGAGCCCTACACTTACAGGCATTTCGCAAAAAAAAAAAAATATATATATATATATATTAATTCTAGAAAGAATGAAAGACCCACCCATCAGTCAGCAGTCAATAGTCAACACCTGAGACTCAGACCACCCTTGTCTCGAGCCTCGAGGGAATTACAGAGCGCCGTACCTCTCTATCTCTCTCCTTGTACAACATTGTAACGGGTCATAATCCGTGCAAACCAACACAAGGATATCATATTATCATATCAATGGAGTGATGGACAATGATCAATCTCGTTGGTGGCCCGTTACACAGACTTGTACACAACATCAATAACAGCATACAGTATTCGTCGCAGGTGAAAAGAACCATGAGCGTTAAAGCGGTTTTCCTTTTCTTTCTTTCGGGGTAGTCTCAGGGCCGATCAAGCATCAACTCGCCTTCTCTTTATTTTTGATAAATCTCTACCTTTCTACTCTTTATTTATTTGTTGCTTCTTCGATCTGAATTCTGAACAACTCTACCCGTTGCGAAACCCGATTCCACCATGTCCATGCCTCGATCGAAATACACCCTCGCGCTTCTCACCTTCATTACGATTGGCATGATCATAGGTATAATCTTCCATTTCGGTTTCTTTTCCCATGCCTACTCGTACAATTCCTATTCTATATCTTTTTCTTTTCCTTTTCCTTTTCCTTTTTTTTTACTACTTATTTCAAGTTAAAATGCTCATAATTTACTCGGAAACTTAATGATAGACTGATAGGCTTATATATTGTTAAGATCAGTGTGGATAGGGTTTTACAATGCTTTTGTTGATAGTTAAGTCCAATATCCTTGTATGGAATCAGTGACGGTAATGCTCCGTTAGCCTAATTTAGCTAATAGTTATCTATATTAGGTGCACTCTTTTTTTGCATCAACCGTCATAAAACTTTAATTAGTTTCCAGAATTAAAATACTGGGAATAATCTTGATTGAGTTTCGTGTTTGAGATATTGAGTTCACTGACAAATTATGCTGTCTTCAATTGCAAAGAACTTCATACCTGATTGCTGTCCCTTTTGCTGAGATTCTATAAAGCCCAAGAAGGGTATTGCAACACTTACAAGTTGAGTAACATAAGCTATATCACAAATAGAGCAACCTTGTTACCCAGTTCAGTATATTCCACTACAAATGTGGACTAATCTAGCTACATTTGAATTAAACGCAGTGAAATCTCACAAATCTTAGGCAAAAATTGAAGTCAAATTCAGGATTTGATGCAGAATTTATAGCATAATTGACATTACTTGCTCAACTGGCAGTTATGAGGGTTTAATATGTATTAAAACTTCAAGTAAAATAAGCTGTATCCTGAAATAGAGCGATCTAGTGGCAAAGGCACATGTCCTTTGATGTGAGAGACCATGGGTTCAAAACCCAGATGGGGGAAACCCTTTGTTGTAATAACAGAGGCTTAAAAAAGGTGTTGGGTGGCTTGACCCCCAGCCCTCTCATTCAAAAAAGAAATAGAGCGACATTTAGATTTTGGCCAGTTCAGTACTGGTATCTACTGTACCAATGTGAGGTAACCTAGCCACAATTGAGTCTTAACAAGCTAGATTGTGCAAAGCTTAGGCAAAACTGAAGTCAACTCAGGCTTGCATGAGTATTGAAAGCACATAAATGAGGATTACTTGCATAATTGATGGTCCTTCAGGGATGTTTAGCTAACTGATGCTTTGTCATAAATTAGGGGAAAGCAACGCCTTGGCAACTCTAAGTATAGCAATGCTTTACATGATCTGTTTTACAATAACTCTGTTTGTTCCTTGTAGGATCTTTAGTTCAGCTAGCACTTATTCACCGATTGGAGAAGACATCTGGTATGTTGATTTCTGTGTATGGCTACCGCCATAATGATTCTTTCCTGTAGTTGATCACCTGTATAAAACAACAAATGTCATGTTTACCTTTGTGAATGAGAAATATTACTCACACCCTTAATATTAAAAGTGTATTGTAAAGCCTACAGTATTTGAATAATCCTTTGCACCCCATGTTGCTTCTGAAAATTCAGTGTCTATACATAACCAAGAAATGAAAGAGGTGCCTTTTTTTTTCCTTGAAGAAACAGCTTTTGTGATAATCAACATGCCTTAGAGGCATGCGAGATGTTTTATATTTTCTGATATTGCAATGCTGTACATGATGTTTTGATGTTCTACATGAGCTGCACCAGAAATAATTTCATTTTTTTCTTTTCTGTATAGTTCATTTGACATATGATTATTTCTGATCTTTAGGTTTAAAGCATTGGGAGAATGATAAAGATGCAATTGCACTTCGACTTGGATTTGTGCGTTTATATAATCTTTGGTTAAGCAATTAGTAAATTTAAACCAGTAGCTATCCCAAGATGTTCCATTTTGTGTTCTTATTTCAAGTTATCAAGGAACAAATTAATGATGACATTTAAATAATGCTCGCGCCTTATTCTAGCTATACAGTGAGATTCTGTCCAAGAAATTATTTCAATTTTGATCAAATTTCTAAAGTGGTGCAATTCATGGTGTATTCCCAAGTAAAATTGGGAATGGTTGTGAATTTATGTTGGACTCAGAATTAGATTTAGAATCTTTTGAGTCTTGGTTACCTAAACGTATTACTCTATGTTTTCTTTAATATTTTATAGGTCAAGCCAGAAGTACTTAGTTGGTCTCCACGAGTAATCCTTTTGCATAATTTCCTGAGCTTAGAGGTACTTTAATTTTGTTCATCCAAATTTTACTTCTTAGACTTGTAGTAACGAGATAATTTTTAAATTAAGTGCCCTTAAATAAGAGACCCTTTAAACATCTAACTTTTTTTTTTTTTGTTAGGAGTGTGATTATCTAAGAGCAATAGCAAAACCCCGCCTCCAGACCTCCACTGTAGTAGACATCAAAACTGGAAAGGTTTAGATTTTGTTTCTTTGCAAATCAGCCTCGATATCTTACTATGATGCAGGAAACATACAACTCTTTCTGTATTGAATTTACCAAACTCTCCTTCAGAATGAAGGTTAAAAGAAAAAAGTGACCAAATTGACCCTGCTGTATATTTTAACTTTCAACTGTCTAGATTTGGAAAAAGAACTTGAATTAGGGAACGTTGTCAATGTTTTGTTTAGTATACTTTGCGCACGAAGCTAGCATTTGGCTATTCTTTGGTATAAAATATCGGGTTGTAGTGGCAAATAAAAGAGTCTTCTGTTATTTGCAGATACATCAAGCGGTTTTTGTTATTTGCAAGAATGTTGCTTTAATTTATAACAAGCTTTGCAATGTCAGAAAACAATGTTGTGGCATTGCGTTGCAAGCCAGCTTGGAGTTCCCTACCATTTGAAGCTATTTTTCTTCCTTTTTTTTCTAATTTCCTTTTGCTTTTGGGAAAGATACTGAATCAATAAGGTTCAGTACAGTTAATATGTCATACATTAATACTTGATTGTAGCAAGGCTCTAAGTATATTTTTGTCTTCCTCTCTATCTCTCTCAGGGTATCAAGAGTGATGTGAGGACAAGCTCTGGTATGTTTCTTAGTTTAGATGAGAAGAAATTTCCAACAGTACAGGTAGTTAGTAGCTCCCTGTAAAATCTTATCTTACGTACCTCAGATATCAGTTGTACCCCTGAAATGAGAAAAATAAATTAAGCACTGAAGTGTCACCCCTACAAAAATGGAACAATATAAATAGCAAATTGAGTGCTCCTTCCATCCAAATTTATGTGGGAGAAACTGCAAGGACTAAGGTTCTATTTTAGGAATTTTCATGTTTTGTAATGATGAACACAGTATCTCCAAATGGTCATTAGGTAAGGGTAATTGAAAGGTGCCTCATTTAAATTTGATATGTCCCCTTTCCTTGGTCATTATTTTTAACCTCACAATCTCACATTGCTTGACATCTTTTCTCTTTCCCTTTCCAGGCAATTGAAAAACGCATTGCAGTCTTTTCTCAAATACCGCCAGAAAATGGCGAGCTTATTCAAGTACTGAGGTAATAGTCCTATTGCATATCACCATTTTTTCAAGTTATCTTAAAATTGGATCACTAAATTTCTATCTAATTCTTGAAAGGTTGCAGATATGAACCCGACCAATACTATAGGCCTCATCATGATTACTTCTCAGATGAGGTAATTTCAATCATACTCTACAATAATAAGAATCATACATTTTGATATTCAGGCCCACCCCCAAACCTGCATTTGCTTTACAGTTGCTTTTAATTTGCATTTTCATTTTATAGATATGGCGCTTTTGAGAGGTTTATGCTTGCATTGATTTCCTTTTTCTCTTTCCTTTTGGCTAACTTGAAGTTCATGATTTCTTTTGGGTTCATTGGAATTGGTATATGCAAAGAAGTCCACTTTTTATAAGTAATGTTTTTGCAGTTTAACTTGAAGAGAGGAGGACAGCGTGTAGCAACAATGCTCATGTATTTAAGTGATGATGTTGAAGGGGGTGAAACTCACTTTCCTTTGGTAAGTGCAAGTCTCTTTCTTTCAATTTTCCGTACCCCTACCACCACTAATACTGTATCACTGAGAAACCCCCATATCTCATTCTTCTTTTCTTTTCTTTTCCTTTTTTTCAACTTTAGTTTTATTGCTAAAGTGACCAAAAGTCATAATTTTAGTACTTGGTCTAAACTACAGTTTCAGAACCCCCAAATTGTAACCTTGATAACAAGTAGGGTTTGAGTTGAAGCATTGTGGATCAGATCTCCTATAAATGACTTTAATAGTTGCTTGGTGAAGTCTGGTGATTAATTTTGCCTGAGAATACATGTTATATTCTTGTGTTGCACAATTTGATGATTAATGCATAGGTTGCCTTTGTTGGAATTTGGGGACCACCTATAACAGAATGTTTGGCTGAAGCTGAATTCATGTGAAAAATCTTACTCAAATTACATGTTGACAAAGGATATTTGATCCCATCCAGTGAACTGTTATGCTAAAATTTCAGCATTCATTGTTTGTTTTACTTGTGGTAGGCTGGAGAAGCTGAATGTAGCTGTGGAGGAAAGACAGTGAAAGGTTTGTGTGTTAAGCCAAACAAAGGTGACGCGGTGCTTTTTTGGAGCATGGTACAGTTGATTTCATCTTTGTCCGTGATCTTCGAATAATATAGTAGAAATTCATTGGAGAAACAATAGGATTTTTCTTCCCATTTTTTTAAAGAAAAATTTTAGGGCGCGCACATGAGAAAACCTCAAAAGTGTCAGGCACGGCCCTCAGAAAATCTCATTGTCGTATGCCCCTACCCAATCACTTCCCAATTTCTCCAGGCAAAAGAATAAGAGAAGAAAAAAAATAACTGGACTTCTAGTTAACTTGTATACAGAGAAAGATGAGAAATAGTTGACATATTTGAAGAAATTGCGGATAAAGGTTGTGACTGAATATGGTGCTTATTTTCTTCTTTACGGCCCATGTTAATTGTTGAATTATTCGACATTTTGGTACCAGATTATGATATTTGAGATCAACTGATGTGTTATTTTATCCCTGTTTTCTAGGATTTAAATGGTGAATCAGATATAAAAAGTGTTCATGGAGGATGCCCAGTTTTGAAAGGAGAAAAGTGGTCAGCAACAAAATGGATGAGGCAAAAGACTGCCCTCTGATTTCTAATTGGGGTTTTGGTGGTATACAAGTATATTTTTTTTTCTTAATTCTTCATAGTTTTGAACATTTTATATTGGAGGTATTGATTGCCATGACCCGAGATAGCATATCACATAGGTAATGTATGTACATAGATCTTACTGGTACTGTTATTTAGACAAAACAATTTTAAGCGGCCACTGAAAAGAGAATTAGATAATAAACAATAATGAGCAAGTTATGAATGAAACACAGCAGCACAAGTTCATTTATAATGATTGTTATTATACGTGGCAGAGATAATTTGATCACACTAATAATAAGGATTTTTATTTCACGCGCCACTGCGCCAGGGGAGGCTCCAGGAAAACTCACCCTCGCTGATTAATTAATTAAATCGACATTTAATCATTTTTTTTTATTATATCCTTGTTTTCAGAGTGCAGCTCTTCCTCAACATTGTCAGGAAATCAACTACAACTATTTTTTTTTTATTTAAAAAAATGGCACCAAGTAGACAATCGGCTACAGGCCTAGTGGGCAGTGGCAAAGACAATAATCTATGTGAAAGATCGTAGGTTCGAAACTTGAAACCTTTGTAAATATTAAATATTTAGATGACATATCGAACGATCTTCACTCACAAAAAATAAATAATAATGGTACCAAGTAAAACTGATTTCTATTAAAATTAAATCAGAATTTGCATCTTCGCATGATCGCATAAACACCCCAAAATTTTTATCAATAGAAAATAAAAAAGTAATAAAAAAATACCCGATAAAGGAGGAATTTTAGAAATAGAAAGACTAATTGTGTGTCCACATTGGACGCCATAAAAGTTCGAGTCCGCAGCTGGAAAAAAAAAAAAAAAAAAAAAAAAAAAAAAAATTCCTGAACACCATAGAGAAGGAGAAGGGCAAATAATTCAGAGGCCATTGTTATCGACGTCCATATCGTTCATTTTTACTACAGAGACAGAGCTGCGCCAAATAGCAACAGTCCCTCTCTGCAAGCGGACCCTGGACGCCATAGAAGATGGTTGTCTTTTTAGTTTTCAAATTTCTTTCTTATTGGATTATTTTTTATTATTCTTTTTTTCATTTTTTATCAATAAAAAATTCGACCTGATCTCTTGCCCTCCTTTTTACAACTTATTACGACTGTAATCATGCATGCTCAAATGTAAATTATTTTCGGGTATAATTGCGTACAAATATTAGTAAAGACTAAAGAGTGAATACAAAAAAATATCCAAAAGCGTGCAGTCGAGATTAATTCATTGCAATTAGTGTTCTAACAATTACCTCTGACCCGTGTACCGTTCGGACCGGCCCGTGCACGGGTTCGGCGGGTTGGCCGGACCGGGCAAAAATGCGGACCCGGGTGCTATTTTTGAAACTAAACCCGGCTAACCCGTGACCTGTCCCGGACCGGGCAAAACCCGTACCCGTCATCCCTTACCCGCCTGTACCCGTCAACCCTTACCCGCCCTACCCCCCCCCCCCCCTCCCCCTAACTTTAATCCCATCAATTCATTCCAATTGATCTAAGCCATTGATTTTTATCGAGATTCGCACTTGTAAAAATATTTTCATTAAGATTTGTGCATGAAAAACTTTGAATGGTTAGGATTTAGTGCATAATTTCAATTTGAAATCACAGACAATGGTTTAAAATTTTCAAAATTCATTCCACCAATCAAAACCTCTTTAAATATACCCCAATCCCTCACATTTTTTCATATCTCAATATCTCATATTCTCATAATTTTTTCATTCACTCATTCTCTCAATCTCATTCTCTCAATATTTTTATTATTCTCAAAATTTTAATTTATTGTTCAAAAAAATAGCTGTAAATTTAATTTGTTCTACAAATCCGCAAACGGAATTACGAAGCTTGTTCAAAATCTCGCAAGATTCGTTCTACAAATTCATTCTACAAGATTTGAAGGTACATTTATTTTATAGTAATTTATAGTAATTGTTAAATAATTAGATTTATTTTGTAGTAATTTGTAGATATTTAGATTTATTTTGTAGTAATTTGTAGATAGTTAGATTTATTTTGTAGTTGTAGAAATTGTTAAATAATTAGAGTTATTTTGTAGTAATTTATAGATAATTAGATTTATTTTGTAGTAATTTGTAGAAATTGATAAGTAATTAGATTAGTTTGTTGTAAATAGATTTAATTTCTTTTAGATTATGTTGGATTTGTAGTAATTTGTAGAAATTGTTAAATATGTTAGATTTATTTAGTTTTTGAAAATGTGAAGTATTTAGATTTGTTTTTTTTAATATGTAGAAACTTATTTTTAAATTCGGATTTATTTTTAATAGGTTAAAAAAATATGTTAGATTTTATTTTTAAATTCGGATTTATTTTTATAGGTTAAAAAAATATGTTATATTTAGTTTTTGAATTGGCGAAGTAATTAGATTTGTTTTTTAACATGTTAGATTTTATTTTTAAATTCAGATTTATTTTTAATAGGTTAAAAAAAAATATGTTAGATTTAGTTTTTGAATTGGTGAAGTAATAAGATTTAGTTTTTGAATTTGTGAAGTAATTAGATTTGTTTTTTAAGATTTGTGCATATTTTTTTAACCTATTAAAAATAAATCCGAATTTAAAAATAAAATCTAACATGTTAAAAAATAAATCTAAATACTTTACATTCTCAAAAACTAAATCTAACATATTTTTTTAACCTATTAAAAATAAATCCGAATTTAAAAATAAAATCTAACATGTTAAAAAACAAATCTAATTACTTCACCAATTCAAAAACTAAATCTAACATTTTTTTAACCTATTAAAAATAAATCCGAATTTAAAAATAAAATCTAACATATTAAAAAATAAATCCAAATACTTCACATTTTCAAAAACTAAATCTAACATATTTTTTTTAACCTATTAAAAATAAATCTGAATTTAAAAATAAAATCTAACATGTTAAAAAACAAATCTAATTAGTTCACCAATTCAAAAACTAAATCTAACATATTTTTTTAACCTATTCAAAATAAATCCGAATTTAAAAATAAAATCTAACATATTAAAAAATAAATCTAACATGTTTTTTTAACCTATTAAAAATAAATCTGAATTTAAAAATAAATTTCTACATATTAAAAAAACAAATCTAAATACTTCACATTTTCAAAAACTAAATAAATCTAACATATTTAACAATTTCTACAAATTACTACAAATCCAACATAATCTAAAAGAAATTAAATCTATTTACAACAAACTAATCTAATTACTTATCAATTTCTACAAATTACTACAAAATAAATCTAATTATCTATAAATTACTACAAAATAACTCTAATTATTTAACAATTTCTACAACTACAAAATAAATCTAACTATCTACAAATTACTACAAAATAAATCTAAATATCTACAAATTACTACAAAATAAATCTAATTATTTAACAATTACTATAAATTACTATAAAATAAATGTACCTTCAAATCTTGTAGAATGAATTTGTAGAACGAATCTTGCGAGATTTTGAACAAGCTTCGTAATTCCGTTTGCGGATTTGTAGAACAAATTAAATTTACAGCTATTTTTTTGAACAATAAATTAAAATTTTGAGAATAATAAAAATATTGAGAGAATGAGATTGAGAGAATGAGTGAATGAAAAAATTATGAGAATATGAGATATTGAGATGTGAAAAAATGTGAGGGATTGGGGTATATTTAAAGAGGTTTTGATTGGGGGAATGAATTTTGAAAATTTTAAACCATTGTCTGTGATTTCAAATTGAAATTTTGAACTAAATCCTAACCATTCAAAGTTTTTCATGCACAAATCTTAATGAAAATATTTTTACAAGTGCGAATCTCGATAAAAATCAATGGCTTAGATCAATTGGAATGAATTGATGGGATTAAAGTTAGGGGGGGGGGGGGGGGGGGGGTAGGGCGGGTAAGGGTTGACGGGTACAGGCGGGTAAGGGATGACGGGTACGGGTTTTGCCCGGTCCGGGACAGGTCACGGGTTAGCCGGGTTTAGTTTCAAAAATAGCACCCGGGTCCGCATTGTTGCCCGGTCTGGCCAACCCGCCGAACCCGTGCACGGGCCAGTCCGGACGGTACCCGGGACACGGGTCAAGAGTAATTGTTAGAACACTATGTATACGTTACAATTTTTTTGTTAATTTATGGTGGAAATGGTACAAACGTGTCATCCATAAAGATTTCTGAGAATTAAATTTTCTGTTTGTTTAATTTATCTATTGTTTTTTTTTTTTTTTTTTTTTTTTTATGATGCATTTGATTTCTAACTGTTGATGTATAACTTCTCTTAAAACTAATACAGTTCACTCGATAATTCTCATTATTTTAGAACCATAACCTTAATGGATCTTGTTGTTCAGATTAAGAAAAATAAAAAAAGAGCCTTAAATTTGGTACTACTTGTGCTGGGGAAATTTACAACACATGTTATTCCCGCTGCATCAATGGATTCAAGACAAACAACCATACAAGAGTTCCTCAATCGCTAAACTCCACTGCCTTAGCTTGGAATAATAAAAATGCACCAAGCTAAATGAAAATACACTTCCGCCAGTGAATCCAAACACGACACTACGCCCTATTATAAATTTATTCAAATTGCGTATATCCCAAAGTACTGTAATAAAGTAATTGACTAAAAAAAGATTCACATTCAGTTTTACAGATTTTTATAGAAATGAAAGCTCATGTCACGCTATGAACTCACTCAGTTCCCTGCACAGTACCAAAGCAAATTATCAAAAAGAAGAATCGCATCAATTTTACAGGCTTCCTAAAAATGAGATCCTGCTATCAGGCTCACTCCCCGTTCAATACACCATACGGGCCATACCAAAGCAAACGTTTGGAAATGCCACTCCCATGTTGGGGATGTTCAAGTTGAATAGGCAATCCAGTTCTGCTGAGAGTCCGTGACTTCAACTGATCCAAAATACAACTCTCTAAGTAATCCAACGTGTCATAAATGTATCATCTTTATTGACATCCATCTCCAGTAAATCAACGGAAATATGAATCAGTGTCAAACGGCTCGTTCCTTCGATTCATATTTGGTTGTGCAAAGTTGCTTGTCGTGTTCATCGGAGCAAATGCTGTGTTTATTAAAGAGAGATATGTAAGCCACAACAAAAGAAACAAACAGAACACATATCTATGGCGCTTCAGACCCGGTACAATACTGCACCAACCAGTGCATCAGTGTAGCAGTTGCATATCTGATGAGATCTAAACTAAAAACAATGTTTAAAGAGTATACTGTGTATAAAGACATCAGTCTTGTGTTTGGAAACAAGAATAGCCCCAACAAAGATTGGAATTCAAAATTTAAAAAAAAAAAAAGATGAAAATTACAGATTAGGCACAATAATTGTTGGAATTATCACAAACCTTTCCCCTTCATTCTGTTTTCTCTATCATACTCAAACTTGTCACGAATTTGTTTAACCCTGTCCCACGAATCATCTTGGTTCTGACCTCCAAAGCCTTGTCCTTGTCCTAGTCCCTGATATATATTTACAAATTCATATTAATTTTCTTGCTTTTCTGCGCCACAAAATAAAGCTTGATAAATCATGTTAATTAAGGCCTTATCCAAATCAGAATAAAATTAACGTCATATGGATTTGAAAATTAATCTAACAGCTTTAACATCAAAATTTCCACAGTTGCTTAACAAATCACCAAAAGTAAAAATAATTATAAGAATGAAATCCATTAAAGGTCAGAACAATAAACAAAAAAGGGTACAAGGAAGGAAAACTTGAAAATAAAACTGTAACTACCTGAGTTTGATCACCGTATGCTTGTCTCCTCCTTAATCCAATAAAAAAAGACAGAAGAAGAGAAATAAAATTAGTGTTACAACTCTGGTAACAAAAGTATATTTAAAAAACATTATGAGGGTTTTGAATGAAAGGCCCACGTCTCATTAATATATGCAAAATAACCTTTGCTTGTTATATTTGTGAGAATTCATCCACAATTACATTAAAAGAGGATGCTAAAAGATGACAATTTGCTATAATTTAAGATCCTAACATACATTTTGAAGTTTTAACCCTTCTAAACCTTATATTAGGCTCAAAAAAATGACCATCTCCTCTGAGCCTAATCAATTATTTAATGAGGAAAAAGTAAGTTAAAAATAAGGTTCTCTGCAAGGACAATGGGGAGCACAAAATTCACAAGGCAGAATAATTAATGGTACAGCTGTGAGCTTGTAAACGAAGAGAAGCAGGAAAAGGAAAAGAAAAGGATGAATTTACCGGTAAGGAGAGAAATCCATATGATCGTCGTCCTCAGCAGAATCATAGTTGGTGTGATCTTGTGCAATTTTCTTAGAATAGCCCTCATCCCAGTAAAGCCTTTCCCAGTTGTCTCTGAGCTCCCGGTACAGCTCCATGTAACTTTTGCACCATGAATCTTGCTCCTGTGACGACTGAAGACGATGGGAATTAGGAACTGAAAGAAATGAAAAAAGATTAGACAAGTAAAGTACCGAATCTTTAAGCACTAGTCTGGTGCGGCGCATGAACTGTTCCCGCATTTGCTTGCGCTTCTTGATGGGGAGGTTGTCTCTTGGTATAACGAACCTCTCTCTGCGTGGGACCCCTTCCCCGATCTCATGCATCTCGCCGTCCACGGCCCACCATTCCGACTTTCCGATTGGCGGTGCCGGAGAGAACGTGGTCCTTGATTTCCCGCGGCCACCTTGGCGACGAGGTAGCCTAGGCGGAGATCCCGACTCTCCGCCGCGAAACCATCTGGATTGGGATTGGGATTGGGATTGGGTGAGGAAGGCGGTGGCAGGATGCCTGTGGGACCTGAGCAGGGAGCGAAGCATCACACAACTTACAAGTTACAACTACAACTCAACAGGCGTTGCGTTGGGTTGTGGACTTGTGGCCTTGTGGCCTTGTGGGAGAAA